>QANU01064405.1:126009-147954 GCA_003254905.1 Nissolia schottii
ACGCTCGAGACGGCTATGTATATTCACGAAATGTTAATCAGCACGAGAACGTAGTAAACCAGAGTAGTTCCCATGTCACCTAATGATGCCAATAAAGCCGTTCAGATAGGCCAGATAATAAATAGTAGGCTGTTTAGTATGTATGTTCACTAGAGATCTCTGAGCGGCCTGAAGTCCGACATAATCTGATACGAGACTCAGGAACTAAAGCTACTTCCACTGAGAACCTACCGTTCTCATCCCCACGGTTTTATGACTTCAGGTACCGAAGATGCTTCCTATTCTGTGAATGCTGATAAGCCGCCGCAGCACCGTGAGCGGCCAAGATAGTAGAGGAACTTAGAGAGCTAGATGCCAGGATGTTTGCCAAAGGCATAGAGAGCTAGATGCCAGGATGTTTGCCAAAGGCCTACTGAGTAGTATTCCAGTAGCCTTGTATTTTGATGTTATATATTCCGGATTCTATAGATGATATTTCAGTTTATGTACATGTTATGTGTAGCTTACTTAGTGTATATACAACTATGTGACGGATATGATGGACCACATGAATGTATAATAAATGCTTTCTTAATATACTGTTATACGCTTTGTTATATTATTCTTTCTGGCGCATGGCTCTATTTTAGTATTTATCCCATGTAAATGAAAAGATTTAAAATTGACCCCTATTTTCTTAAGCAACTATTTTCGAAGGATAACAATGGACTAAAGTATTCCGACCAGGTAAGAAAACAACCTAGTGAGCATTGTTTACTACGTACGGGTAAACAGTTAGCTAGAGTGTTTCAGAACCCACTCAGCACTCGCACTCCAGGGATCCTCCGCGGAACCCTACTCTACACCACTACTGGTGCTCACTCAATACTCTTCACGTAACCTTCTCAGCATTCCAGGGATTCTCCGCGGAACCTATTTCGAACCACTCCTGGTTCCTGCTCGACACTCTTCACGTAACTCCCTTTCAACACTCCAGGGATCCTCCGCGTAACCAATTCAGCACCACTCCTGGTGTCCACTCAGCACTCTTCATGTAACCCTTTCAGCATTCCAGGGATCCTCCGCGGAACCCCTTCAGCACCACTCCTGGTGCTCCCTTAACACTCTTCACGTAACTCCCTCAGCAGTCCAGGGATCCTCCACGGAACCCATACAGCACCACTCCTGGTGCCCACTCAATATTCTTCCCATAACCCTTTCATCACTCTAGGGGGTCCTCCGCGAAACCCGTTCCGAACCTTCCCAGGTGCCCGCTCATCAACTTTCTAGACTTCTCTCTGTCACTATTCGCAGAACCACTCAGCACCATTCCAGGTGCCCGCTCATCAACCAGACTCCTCTCGGTCATCTCTTCGCGGAACCACCCGTCGCATACTCCTTTGCTTTTTTTCTCACATTCACACCCTAGGGATCCTCCGCGGAATCCACTCGGCCCTGTTCCAGGCGCCGCTCGATAATCCTCTACGTACTCCTCTCCATCACTCTCCGCGGAACTACCCAGCTATACCTGACGAACCAGAATCTGTTTTCTTTGTTTTCCTTGCTTTTCTTTCCCCTTTGCTCATGGATGCTCCTCGAGTTTTTCTCACATATTTCAACCATCATATACTAAACTAGTCCAGGTCACAGGACCCTTCAGAATCATCTCCTAAGTCCTAACATAGCATTTCTAAACATAGTTTATCATAAGGCATACAAACACATGAACACATACAAGCAAACATAAGCCACCAAGGGGTGACCAAGCCAAGTTTACCCACCTGTAAAAAAACCTGGTGGTGGTGAGGGAAGCTTGGAGTGAAGTCCCATAAGCCTTGTAGTTTCCAAAGCTTGAGCTCCTCCCTTCTCCAAGATGGCAAGTTCGTGAGTAAGGTGGAGGGTGATGAGGTTGTTCCCCTTGATTTCAGATGGAAGGAAATGAACAGAGATGAGGAGACTTGAGGGCTGTGTTTAGAGAAAAATGAAGGAAAGCTTTAAGAAACATTTGTTTCTTGCACGGTTTTGCTGGGTTTATGGAAGTGTAGTCCATAGGCAAAGTGTGGTGGTATAGAAGGAAATTTTTAGAAACCGTGTGAAGAGAAGAAAGCAAGGCGTCAGGGGAGTGAAGAAGAGGATTGGCTTTGGGAGAGTGAGGTCTCGATTTTGAGGGGCTGAGGGTGAGGGAAATTAATTAAATTTTAGGATTTGGAAAAAGTGATGAATAGTAGAAACCATGGGCATAGGTATGGTCATGTGATGGGATTTGGTGAAGTGTGTAAGGCAGGTAAGGTGATGGGAATTTGGAAGCATGATTTAGGGGATTGGACAAAATCACCATCAGACCGTGCAGCCCTTCCTTTTCTGGTCAGCTGCTGAAATTTCATTTTTTCCTGGTTCCGGTTCGCTCGTGATTTATCGCTCGCAGTCTCGGTGCGTCGCGCACGGTCGTCCGAAAAATATTCCGTTTATACCGTCGCGATCCTCTAATTTTCCCCTGCCTAAGGGTATTAATATTTAAAGGTGTTTGAGAATTTTTCTCTGGAGGATTATTTTCACAGACACCTTTTGCGCGTCAGAAAATTTCGTCGGCGAACGTTGACTGTTCAGTTGTCTGCCGAACCCCATGCCGCGACACGTCTTATTTCCTAGGGATATTCTACCGATTAGCTTCCCATTTTAATTCCCTAATCATGATTAGCAAATTGATTAAGTATTTATGTTTACGATTATTTCCCTAAGAAAAAATCGGGATGTTACAAGCATCCTTTCTTATCTCTAAACTCTCTGGTATTTTATACTCCTTTTACCCCTTCTAGATTCTCCCTTTTCACCTTAATATCTTAGGGTTGCCATTCCATCCTTGATACACCTCCCTTTGTCCTCCAAGACCCAACCTTTCTCACTTTCCTAGGTGAAACCTAAATTGGATTATGCAGCCGCACTCGGACTTGATCTCGTCACCCTTGATTATTATTCCACCTTCCTAGATTATGCTCATACCTCCAACCTTAGTTGTTTTCTTACCTACGTCCTTAACCCCGTTTATATGATGTGTACATGTCCTCTTTAAACTTAGTTATTCCACTTCCTTGCTCACTCAACCCTCATACACTCCTCTCTTTACTGTCTTATATTTCTACCTCTGCTCAATAAGCCTTATTCCTCCCCTTCGAGATTCCAAAGCGTAACCTTCCTAAATCGGGCACTTGTCCACCCTAACCACATAGTCACAGGCGTCCCTGTGCTTGACGGACACCTATAGTTTACGCTTCCAACCTCTAAAAGAGTTCGCACCCGAACTTATTATGCGAAATCTTTGCTAAGGGAAAACTGGGATGTTACACAGAACACCCAAACTCCTCTGTGGCTTGGTGACTTAGTACCTCGACTCTCCTATGGTCGAATGCTCTGACTCTCTAGGGTCAAGAGTTCAGACTCTCTAAGGTATGATAACCAATCCTCATGATACCTCATCACACAGATATTCATAAACGATTCACCACATAAACGATCATACCTCATTCTTTCATGGGTTTTTATCCTTCTTTTTTTTACATAACCATAGCTTAATATCTCCTAATGTTATTTCTTTTCTTAACATAAACATCATTCTATATCTCATAAAGCATCAGCACAAATATATAATCATATATCATTCGTCCATTATCATTTTCTCATAAGCATATAACATACTTTCACTTGCTAAAACATAACTTAGCATGTATGATAAACACAATTCATTAATCTCATGCCAGATAAATCATGGACGATTGCAAATTGTCTAAAAGCTTTGTTTGAGTAGCCTCATGACTTAGAGTTTCAGGCCACTTAGCGGACCCTAAAATCCCATGGGTCACGGACAAGAAAATTCTAAGTTTCAGACTTAAGACCCTGAATTCTAGTCGGACCATTCAACGCCTAATACTGGCTGCTCAGCGCCCAACACAGGCCACTCAGCGTCACTGGCCGCTCAGTGCCAACCTAGGCCGCTCAGCGCCTACTGACGAATTCAGCCTCCCAATTCTTGTAATTTCCCATGTTTTGCATAGTTTCTCAAATCCAATCTCAAGAACACTAATTCTAACTTTCATTATAAAGTTCAACAAGTGTAAGAGACATAACTTCATGCTCAAAACATTTCTCAAACATAATCTAACATATATCTAGCAATTATTCCATAAATCACAAAGCATACATAAGTTTCCATATTCAAACATATGCAATTGCATTTCATCAAGGAATTCATCATGTTATAAAACCTAAGATAACCCAACAGAAAAACATAATCATGAGTATAGCTTGAGACTACGGTGTATCAGTGCTTTTCTGAAAACGTCCGCTTTCTGTCAGAAATTAGTGATCAGAAACCAGAGAGGTCCAAGCCTTACCCCAAGGTTTTTGATAGCTCTAAGATCATTTTTCACACTTAGAGCTTTTGATTCTAACCCCAAAATCACGAAATGATTGTTTTCCCCCTTTTCCCCAAAATGTTGTTTTTCACCCATAAACCTTGTTTTCTTTGGAATTTTAGTTCTAAAAAACTCGAAGGGCTCAAGACTTGGCCTTAAGGTTTTGGATAGTTCTAAACCCATATTTTCTGAAAATCAACCCAGTTTTTCAGTCCCAAAACTTGTAATTCCCGTTTTGCCCTTGTTTGCCCGAAAACGTTGTTTTTGTCTGTTTTGCTGAGAAATTCGTCGGGGACTCCAAAAATCACAAAACTTGACATCCCCGCTCAATTTTTTTTGTAGATTCCAAAAATAACATTAGTTTTTCAATATAAAATTCGCAGCATATATTTCTTCCTAAAACGTGATATATTCCTATTTCCGGCTAAGGCTTTCCTAAATTCCGACAGAGTTACAGATAACACCAGCAGTTTCTAGACAAATACCAATGACATATATAAAATCAAAGTCACATAAAAGGCATCCTAACAACATAGATCATGTAACATAAAACCACATAGACAGTGGATAGGTTAGGTTACCCACTTTCTAAGACTATTCAGAAATTTGTGCAGAAATCTTGACTGGTGCTAGTGCCTCGAGCTCTTGCGTGTGCCTTACTTCTGGACGCATTCTAAGGTAGGTTTATTCAAGTCTTTCTTAAGGAAACAAAGAAGAATCTAAAGGGACATGGTTCTTGGAAAACTGTGGTTAGGTCTATGTAATAGGTTTCTGTGTTTCTGTTTCAGCAGAGCAACGGCAGCGCGTGCAAACGGACAAAGTTTTAGCAAGGATTTTCTCTTATGTCTTCCTTGAAGACATCCTTGGGGTATATATAGGCCTAGGAGGCCAAAATTTTCTTCCAAGAACGCCCTTGGGCTTAATTCCCATTTTGCCCTTATGCTTACCTAAGCCATGACATCATGAGCCTAGTCATTATATGACTCATGTAATGACTCATTAAATTTGAATTCTTAACCACACATGGGCCATTCTTGGCCATGCAAATTAGTTGTGTCTTGGCCAAATTTTGTGGCCAAGAATTTAGGGACAACTAATCAATTTTGATCAGATTCGATCAATTTAGGGACGCATACACAATGGATGGCGAATTCAGGGTCTGAAATTGCCATAGGGGGTGGCGGTTTCAGACCTTTTTTTAAAAAAAAAATTAATTTCATGTCTGAAATTGCCATAGGAGATGGCGATTTCAGACCCTTCAAAAAAAAATCGAAAGTCTGAAATTGTCATAGGGGGTGGCGATTTCAGATCTTTTAATATATATATATATATATATATATATATATTATTTTTTTTTCAGAGGTCTGAAATCGTCGTGGGGATAGCGAATTCAGACCCCCTGCCCATACATTTATAATTTTTTTTTCCCTCAAGCATACTACTGGAATATGTTTTGTTTCAACCCATGAATATGTAAAAAACCCACAATGTTCTTCTTTCGTATCTAACGTAATAGACAACTGATTATGTGTAGAAGGGAGACAAAGGGTAGATTAAAACAAGGAGAAAAATGCTAAATTGTACATAGTTTAATTAGCTATAAACCGCGTTAGAGCAGATATGATATAGTTAAACGCCAAACGAAAGAGATTACAATTTGCAATGCCGGCCGGCCTCAAATTAGTGAATAAAATATTTTGTCATTTTGATTACTTAAATTGGTGATTCTCTCCATCTTCGTTCGTTCTCCCCTGAATCTTTTTGTGTCACTCGTTCATAGAGAGAAGATAGTATAGCAAAGCTGCTATTAATTTGTGCTGTCTTGGAAACTTGGTAAGCTTTCTATTTGTAACGCTTCATATCTTTTGAACTTTAGCAAACTTTAACGCACCCTCATTACTTGCTTCTTTTAGCCTTTCTCATCTCTTTCTTTATTGAGCTATATGTATTTTCCCAATTTAACCATCTTATTCGCCGCTAGCTACTTATAATTTCGGCTTTTGGGTGTCATTTGTGCAGTGTGATTATTCAAAGAACTGTAAGATCTAAAACGGAAAATGGAATATCTTATTGGATTCGGATCAGGATTTGCGGCACAAATGGGACAATCAGTAGTAACACCAATCTGCAAGCAGTTAGGGTACGTGGTGCACTACAACGAAATCATCAACAATCTTAAGAACGAACTTGAAAGGTTGGAAGGTAGGAAACAAAGAGTACAAGCGATTGTGGATGTAGATAGAGAAAATGGACGCCAAATTGCACCAAACGTAGAAGAATGGCTTTGCAAGGTGGCCGCATTGGAGAAAGAGTTACGAGAGTTCTTTAATGACCGAGTCAACAAGAACGAATGCCTTGGAGGATGCTGCCCCAACTTGTTGTCTCGCCGCTCATTGAGCAAGACGGCATGTGAAAGGACTGCAGATGTCACAAGCTTAATGCAAGAAAAAATTGAGGTCATTTCCTACCCTGCTCCTCTACCAAAAGTGGAACCCAGCTTCATAAGTGATATCAAGGTGGCCTTTGATATGAGGAATTTTAAGAGAATTCCCGTACTCAAAGATTTACAATTTAAGATTCCCATAGTTGATGCAAGGGTTAAAATATTAAATTAAAATAAATGGGTGTTGTAGACACTATTTAAGAATATAATATCAGCTTTTTCTTTCTTTTCTTTTCGATGGTTTATTACCTCTACCTAAAACTGGGGAGAAAACGGGCTTAAAAGCACCCGAAACATCAGTTACAGCCCAGAAGTTTCAAGCCCCACAAATTTTGGGAAAATCAGAAAATCGAAAACATAACAATAGTACAGTTAGTTCATTAATGGTGGACCCTTGCTAACCCCCTTGGGCAAAGCCCACAAGGGCCTACAAGGAACCAGAGGAGGGGCAGACAACCATAAACCAAAGAACCAGAAAAAACAGAAACAGAAACAGAACCAGAAACAGTAGGACACCAGTAGAAATAGCTATGTATCCTAACTTAGGTAGATCACGGATGTGGTACCGGGATTTCCCCAATTCCTCCCCCAATGTTTTGTTCATGACTTACCGTTAATCAACTCCCCACGATATTTCCTTAATACGTACCATAACAGCTGCCTTCAGAATAGAGCGTTGAGGCTCCAAATTCAGTATAAAGTTGTTATGAAATTATTTCTAGAGTTAGGGTTCATGTAGAACAAAGGATCAGAGAGAGCAATTCTGATAAAATAGTCATTGATTTTCCGTTTTTCAATCTATACACCTTTAGTCTCTAGTCTCTATAGAGAGTTAATTATATACAAAGAGGAGCCTAATGAGGCTCAAAAATACTAGCCCAACAAGACCAAAAAAAATACTAAAGCCCACAATAAGGCCAAAATTTACAAAAAAAATATATTTGGGCCTAGTCTAATCCCTTATTATCCTCCCTCAAAGTCATGACTGAGGAGTCACAGATCCTGAGTTTGTTCTTGAACTTGTCAAAGGAAGGAGAAGGCAAGGGCTTGGTGAATATATCAACCACTTGATCTGTAGAAGGGATATGAACTACATAAACCTGTTTCTTATTGACTCAATCACATACAAAATACAAATCTAACTCAAAAATGTTTCGTCCTATTATGAAGAATAGGATTATTTGCTAACAAGACAGCACTTAAGTTGTCACAAAAGGCAGTAGGAGGCAAAACACATGGCAGATGAAGTTCTTGAAGAATAGATTGCACCCAAGTGAGTTCAGCCATGACTGCTACAAGACTTCGAAATTCTGCACCACCTTTTGCTTCATGCTGGACCACGTGACAAGGTTGGAGCCCAAATAAACACAGCAACCACTAGTAGATTTCCTGTCATCCACATCAGATCCCCAGTCAGAATCAATAAAAGCATGCAATCTCATATCAGGACACTTAAAGAAGACCATATTCTGGTGTATTGAACCAGACAAACATCCCAAAATCCTCTTAACTGCCTTCCAATGGCTATTTAAAGAAGAATTATGCATTTATTGGCAGACTTTATTAACGAAAAATGCAATGTCAGGGCGCGTTATAGTCGCATGCTGCAATCCACCAAGAATAGAACGATATAAGGTGGGGATTGTCAAAGGTCGTGTCTCCATGTTGAGACAATTTAATTTAACCGTGCTGGCTATATATAGGAGTGGGCATTGGCTTTGCTTCATGCATGTTGGCCCTACGAAGAAGATCGACAATGTATTTAGTTTGGGATAGTGTCATTTGACCAGAAGATAAGTGGTTGACCTCAACGCCTAGAAAATAATGCAATTTGCCGAGATCTTTAAGAGAAAAAAGAGCATGCAATTGGGAAATACACGCAGATATTTCAGCAGAACTACTGATAATATCATCAACATATACTAAAATATAAATGGTGGAAGTAGTAGCGAAGAGAGTAAACAAAGAGGGGTTAAATTTAGTATTAGCAAAGCCAAAATGATGTAAAGTCAAAACGGCCAACCCAGGTCAAGAGGAAAAGAATCCGGACCCAGGGAGAGATTCGAGACCGCGGAGAGCTTCCCGGCAACTTGTCCATCGATCCTGATGAGCAATCCTTTACGTATGAAAGGACCCACTCACTAGGCATACAATGGAACCCTTTTTGATACATCATTCTCACTCTAGCAAACTCTTACTTGGGCATCGGAGTGTTTGCAGGTACCCCCGCCGCCATCCTGGAGATCTACCAAGGAGGCTCAGAGTCCAACAACTACCGGAGAACCCACTCTTCGCTACAAAAATAGAAATAAAAATACAATTGAATTGAATCTTAAAACTTTTATTAATCACAAGAACAAAAGTTGGAGAGCTAAAAGAAATAACACAAAAGGATTAGAGTTGCTTATCAGGTTGGTTGAGGCGTGCTAGGCACTAGGCTTAAGAGCATTTTGCCATCACAAATTAATAATCTAATGCAGATGGCCTCGAAGCAAAATACTCTCCAAGATACAATAGCCACTTTCCACTGACACTATAAGTAAACTAATGGGAATGTACTATAACAACTTGTGAGAATCGTTGATTAATATATAAAGTTACATAAAAGAAAATAAGAATGGGGCTAATGAGTCTATGCACTAACTCAACACTTGTCAAAGTGTAGTCTCGATTTCTCCCTCTTGTGAACCAATGCTACACATTTATATATTTAGTAACCACATCCAACATAAAGATGCCCAATGCAGAGTCATTGCCTTAAATAAATGACTGATTTTAAAGGATATGTGCATGTGTACTAAGACTTTGTCAAATTGCTAAACCGTGCATAACATTCTTAACGGTTAAAAACATTTATTAAATAAATTATTATCTTTAAAATATAATAATATTTAATAAAATACAACAATCTCCCACATAATTTAGAGGTAATATTATTTAAAAAAAAAAAGTTCCTATGAACATGAGAATTCAATGAATAAGTACTAGTGTTTCAACAACACTTGTACGCATTAGACAAACAAGTTATCATGTTGCGACTCCGTGGTTGGCAACAACAGACTAAGACAGAAGGTGGAGGTTTAGGGAGAGATAGGCTTTGACCTCCGATTGTAGAACAAAATGGAACTGATGTGCCTCTTTTCTCATATCTCATCTTTACTTTTTGTTTGAAGAGATCTATTTCGGTGGATCCTACCATCTTCAATCTTGTATGCTTTCTCCTATAAACAAATTTTGTCCAGCCGTGTTTTGTCTTTGATTTTTGGTTCTTTATAAGAACCCCTGAGGTGGAGTCAGAGCTGGTCTTGACTTGTAGGAACGCCGCTTCATAGCTAGAAACTAGAGGAAACAGGGAAGAGGAGTTGCCGGCTGTTGGGCCACACTATGGGCGCCAATGTTACAAAGTAGCATGAGGGTGATTTAAGGATACCCAAGGGTGTAGGATTTGGGAACATTTCGGCGGTTAGGCAACTCTCTCTCGTTGGTGGCACTAATCTCTGGTTTGGCGGCGAAGTGGGTACCTACAGGCACTTCGACGCCTAAGTTAGCAAGAGTTCAATGTATTAAGATCAGGGTTAGAAAAATACCTTATGAGATGAATATACTATTTGTAGGAGGAGATGTATGGTAGTTTTGGGCTCTTAATTGGGCCCAATAGACTTAATGTAGGACTATATCTATAATCCGTAACACATTTCAACTTTAGGATCAATTTGAAGTCAAAAATATTTGAGAGATCAAATTTAGAGTAACCCCCCTCCTAAACAGGGGATTCACAATTTCCTAGTTAGGCAAGCTAGTCCCTTTACAAATGAACAACTCATATTGACCCTTCACAAATGAAAAAATCGGACAAATAAGCCTCTCAAGATGTCTGTCACCTTAATGTTACCTATTTTTGATGGGTTAATTTGTCTGAAAATCAAACTGTGAATGACCGATTTGGTCGAAAGTATGGGTTGTGAGAATGAGGGTGTAGGTTGTGGTGGCGGTGGGGCTTAAGGTCAAGGTCAAGAAAGTGGTGGTGGTGGAGGTGGAGGTGCAAGGACTACGTAATCCCTGGACTTTTTTTCGCCAAGTTGGTCCTTAAATTTTTTTGATTGGGTTGGTTCTTAGACTATCAAAACGATGTCATTTTGAAGATGACTACCAGAGAGGAGAGAGAAAATGATGCTATTAACGGACACGTCAACAACCATCAGAATTATGGTGAATGGAGAGACCAACATGTTTAACGTTTGCAAAATTTAGGAACTAACATTTCCAAAGTCTAAGAGTCAAATAAGTTAAATGTATAAAATTTAGGAATCAAATAAGGTATTAACCTTAAAACTAAACTCCCATACACGCATGTCTCTTGCATTCAAACCCACCATTAAATTTATGTCACAAAAAAACTTTCAAGCACCACAATACATATTTAAATATAAATAAATGTAAGTATGGGAAAGAAAGGAAATAGAAAAAGGCCATCGAATTTGTCCATTCACCTCTTGCCTTTGCAGTGTAGCAGTTACAATACAAGGCTCCTTCTCATCTCTCACTTCCCATTCTCAAGATCAGATCTCGCTTCACCGCTTCCGCATCTTCTTCTTCTTCGTATTTCCACTGTTATTTCTTTGCCTTATCTTGTCCTTCAGGTCTCTTCTTCCTTTTCAAACCTCTCCACATACCACTCTTTTTTGCTTTCTTTTTATTTATTTATTTATTTAATATCTTCTCATAATCTCTCTTTTCCTTTTTCTCTTTAATTGGTTGTTTTCTGATTTGCGTGTAAATTTTCATTTCCTTTCGATGGATCTCGAATCTTTGTTCATTTCGGTGTTTATCTGTTTTGCTGATAGCGTAGCCCTTTTCTCCAATCGTTGCTAAATGAAAATCGGTGAAATAGGGTCTTCTGAGCTTTGGTTCTCTGGCATCGTTCATGCTTATTATTATCTATAACTGAATCAATTAGTTGCGCCTAATGTTATTTCTTGAAGCCTTATTGGTAGTGATTTTGTTGGAGCCATTAGAAAAGATCTAGATTTGAAGTTTTGATTTACTGGATGACACAGTGTCGTGTGATCCGGTAGACCCCAATCAATGGGACTAGGCTTGATTGTTGTTGGTGTTGGTGTTGTTGATTTCTATGCCTTATAGAATGCCAAAATGCATCAGAAATGGACTTTCAGAGGACATTTTCATTTGATTAGGGTACCTTTATCATTGTATATACTGATGATTATTATGTTGATTTCTGTGCGCGTTGTTTTCGTCATGGCAGTAAGAATGTATAATAATGTTGGATCCCAACCTGGGGTGCCGCAGCCTCAGGCAAGCTCGCAACCTAATCCTTTTGGGAATGCCTTTAATGTTGCTGGTTCAGGACTCATACGAGGTGGACTGGGTGCGTATGGTGGAAAAATATTAGGATCAAGCTCTGAGTATGTTCAGAGCAATGTAAGTATCATTCTGGAATTGTTTTTCAGGATAATTTATTTTTCCATATGTTTACAGACGTGGTTTATGATAGGACAAAATAGCATTGTTTGATCTATGTAGCTGACGCTTTTTAGTTGGAAAACCATTTGTCGTTTTTTGTTGTTCAAGAGATTTGATCTTTTACAGGTATAAATCATGACTAAGCCAGATTTGATATTTTACATATTAAAATCATGCCTAAGCCCCCCCAAAACCTTTACTTCTCCTCCTAAATCCAACTCACAAACGCACCCTTAGTCTCTGGAGCTCTCATTTTATTTTGAAGAAAATTTGAAATGTTTTGGTGATTTACTTATAAGATCTTTCATATGGCATATGCCCTCGCATTCAATGATCAATAATGATGATTATATGTCAATCAATTTAGCCGTAACTTATTTTGGTGGGATAAACCAGTGCAGCTGAAATATAAACTACATTAACTAGCTTAATTGACCTCGCTTAACTAGTAATGCTTACCTCAGGTACATATATTATCTCTGGATGTGAATTCAGGGTTTGCATATTTTAATTACATTTCTTTAATAAATAACAGATAACTCGTTATTTCTCCGATCCCCAATACTACTTTCAAGTGAATGACCATTATGTTAAGAACAAACTGAAGGTGGTTTTGTTTCCCTTCCTGCACCGGGTAAGCAGTAATGTCACTCCTTCCTGCATTTCTCTCCTTGAATTTTCAACTTATCATCTTATTTTATTGACTTGCTGCATTTTCTTTTTGTTTTCCGGTTCAGGGTCATTGGACTAGAATTACTGAGCCAGTAGGGGGTAGGCTTTCCTATAAACCACCAATTTATGACATAAATGCGCCAGACCTATACATTCCATTAATGGCATTTGGTACCTATGTTGTTCTTGCTGGCCTCTCATTGGGTCTTCATGGAAAGTAAGTACTCTTCTCCTCCCCTTCCTATCTCCATCCCATGGTAGAGTGCTGACATGTGCTCTGCTTGTCTCAAACTTAGTAATATTTCCCGTCAACTCTTTTTGTGAGTGAGGTAGGCAAGAAGAAGAAAAAATACGACTTTAGTTGTACTGTTTACATTGAGCCAAATTAACTTTTCTGGTCATGGTAAAATACCTGTTGCTCAAATTGGTCTTTTTCCAAACTGATTTTAGGACTTAAAATGTTACTTGCTGTAGTAATTAGGGTTTCTTGATCTGTTACAGATAGACTGATGAGAATAACCACATTGTCAGCTATATGCCATTGTAGATCAGGATAATGTAAAGCAATAGATCAGTCTGTTTTCTGCTGTCTAATGTCTCAAGTATCCATTGTAAATTTAATTGCTCTGTGGAAGTCTTCGTAACTATGTGATAAGGATTTGTGGGGTGTGGTGTGGGTGCGTCAAACTGCAGTGAAACACATGCCTATTAACAGTGCTGAACATTTGTAACTTTCTTTGTGCAAGGAATTTTTGTATATTCAGTATGATTTGCTGTAGTTTCCAGCATCTCTTTTGATGGGTAAATGACTTTTTTCAGTTCTTATATTTTGAAGTCCAAAAATTATTATTGTGGTTCCACCTAAAAATCCGTGAGAACTTGATTGGAACCCCTAAGCTTCTCAGATGTAATAGAGATTTCTAATTCTTTTTCATGATTTTTATTTTGAAATTTTCACAATTGGGTTTTTGATAAGTTACACTTATAATTTAGTTTAGTTTATATAACATATTTTTGTTCGCATTCCATCTTTTTCCATGTTTTCTCAGTTTTATAATGATGCTGCATAATATTTATGTCCAGGTTTAGTCCAGAAGCTTTGAACTTGTTATTCATCAAGGGATTGCTTGGTTGGTTTATGCAAGCTACACTGCTTAAGGTGACATTGCTTTCATTGGGAAGTGGGGAAGCACCATTGCTGGACATTATTGCGTATGCTGGTTATACTTTCACCGGCATATGTTTGGCTGTTATCGGAAGAATAGTATCGGGCTACTCCTACTACTTTTTGATGCCATGGACCTGCTTATGCATGGGAGTATTCTTGGTGAAAACAATGAAGAGAGTCCTTTTTGCTGAGGTGAGGAGTTATGATTCGAGCAAACACCACTATCTGTTGCTCTTTATCGCTTTGGTTCAGTTTCCCTTGTTTATGTGGCTTGGCAACATAACAGTTAATTGGCTTTTATAGGCGGATAGCTTTTACACTGTACTTAGAAGCAATTCTTAGTGATATTCTTTGGTTGTTGATGGAGAATTGTAATATATGGGCTTTTTGTTTCCCCACTGTTTTCATCTGCTGGTTAGGTGGGGGAATGAACCTCAACAGAAATGCATAGTAACAGGCGTTCTCCACATATATGCTTACTTCTTAGGTGGTACTTTTCAATTGAAACATCATTCTTTTATGAAATTTTGTATACCTTTGTTAAAACACTATGAAGTTGGAGTTTGTAGTTGTAAACCTGGTTCGCTTTTGATCTGGTGACTCAGCCTACATCATACACTGTTCTGCTTGCCCAGTCACAATACTCTGTTCTGCCAGTTTTTAGGATTTGAAGCATGATTTCTGCTGTTTCGCTCCATACTCTTCTCGAATGGATCCAGAGAATTGGTTGTTAGCAAAATTAATTCCATGGTGGTTGTATCTGAAGTATAAAACTGGTAAGAATGGCCTTAATCCCGGATGAAGTGGCTCAAGCCTGAGAAAGAACGAGTCTAGTTATTATGAAGGACAAACTACACAGGCATTATTATTTTCACACTTAAAAAGGGGGCTAATTTTCTCTCTGCATGTATGGTTGAGAAGAACGTTGACACTGGGATCATGAGGATCGGTTGCTGTTAGGGAACTGGTAATCTCTTAAGAAGGCCCGACCACCAAAGGTCGATGTATTTTGAAGAAATGATATAGTTATAAAGTAGGGAATCTTCTCTCTTAGCACGTCATACCTAACAAGTCCCTTGCTAGTCCCACAAG
Organism: Nissolia schottii; assembly: GCA_003254905.1. Classification (NCBI taxonomy): domain Eukaryota; kingdom Viridiplantae; phylum Streptophyta; class Magnoliopsida; order Fabales; family Fabaceae; genus Nissolia; species Nissolia schottii. The sequence continues at coordinate 141,257 of QANU01064405.1, forward strand.
AAGGGTTAGTTTACGATTATGACAAGCAGGCTTTGACCTGAAACGCGGGCTTCAGCCTGGTACTAGAGAAAAGAAAGTAAGGAAAGAAAGTAACGCTTGAGTTTTTACGTCATGACATTTAAAAGACGGGTAATATGTCCTCGAAGGTTGAACATTTAAGAGAAAGAAAGAAAGACATGCCCCAAAGTAGTGGCATTAGAAAAGCACGCCCCAAAGTAATGGTGTGACTTACCCCAAGTGTGGCGGAAGTTGTCCCCAAAGTAGTAGACAAAGATAGAAAGAGAGATTGTCCCCAAGCAGTGGACAAGCGAGCCCACTCCCGGTGCTACCACAAGGGTACACCCTCACCATTCTACGAGCAGGATGGTATTAAGTTTGTTGTAGCTGAAAGGGGGATGACGATCCCACGGTCTACATGGGAGAACGATGGGCACCTAGTATAGGAGAAAAAGTGAAGGAAGAGTGAGGGGAGAAGAGAGAAAAAGAAAGAATAGAAGAAAAAAAAGAAGAGAAGCATGAGAGAGTGAGGGGAGAAGAGAGAAAATGTGCATTTAATGTGATGACAGATTGTGATAGAAAAATGGTGTATACAAAGTGGTTTTCTAGACGAAGAGACAAACGGGAGAAACGTTTAAAATGTTCAAAGACCGCATGATTTTTTTTTTCTATGGACAAATTTGGGCACCGATATAATGTTCAAGAAATAATTTAAAGCCCACGTTGACACTTTTTTATTGAATGGCCAGTGTGAACACTAACATATAATTCAGGTATCAACTAAAATATTTTCCCTTGTATCTGCTGACATTAGATTCTGATATATAACTCAACAAATTCATTGCATGATTAAAAAGGTGAAAGAAAATGATGATTTGGAAAGTTTATTAAGAACTATCATCCCTCGTCACACTATCCACTAATATCGTGAAGCTTCACTAAATAAAGTTGCTGTACTTTGTCTTTTTAGTAATCCGATTAGTGGTGCTTCTTCCACTATATATTATGAATGTTCAAGAACATCCCCCATGGTTCTTTCTTAGAGTTTCTAATCCTTCTATTTTGAGTCCTATTTTATTTTTTTTACATTATTAGAAATGAGAGGGAGAATTTCACTTTGATGAGATAAGAAAGAAAAAGCAAAAGCAAAAGCAGTTCAAGTTTCTTTAACTAGGGACTCATCTCATTTTACCTTTTACTAATAGTTATATAACATGTGTCATGTTACAACTCTTTCATTTATTTATTTTTTAAAAAAATATGAAAATTGAATTACTCATTTAAGGTTGGGTCATAGTTGGGACTAAAGTTGATCCTTTCATCAGAGAGAAAATGAACACTTTTAAGACACTTTTACTTTAAATAATACATCAATGATTTGACTTCAATATAAAAAGGTGGAGTCAATAGAAACTCGTAGAGAAACCGTTAAAGATGCTCTAAGTTCACATTTCTAACATTACACAATAAACACGTGTGCCTATATCTGGGTAATTATTTCTCAGTTCTCACCAATATTCTTTATTTCAAATGTAAATATTTCTTCGTTGAACATGATTTTTGTGTACCTAGCAAATAATAATAGCACAAAAAAGAAGCAAAAGGAAAGTGGACAATAAAATTAAAGTAAAAGTGGCGTGCTTCTTTTTTTTTTTTTCTCTCCCCCGCTTTAATTCTCTTTAATCCTTTTCCAATCAAAACGTGTAGCACCTCTGTTACTCTGAAAGTATAGTTTGTTTCTACTCTTACTGGTAATAATTGAGACGTTATCAATATCTTGAACTTTAATCTTCCTTTCCCATTTTTCATATCTTCATTCAGAAGGAACTGAAACTGATAAAATCCCCCATCACTGACACACTCACTCAAACACAAAAAGGCATACAGAAAGAAAAGATGTATGTAACTAGGCCTCTGTCTATGTACAGAAGATCACCAAGCACTTTGTCACTGCCAACACCAGATGCTCCATATTCAGGTTATCTAGTTATCACAGATGAGGAAGCAGAAGCGGAAGACGCGTGTTGTTGGCGCTTATGCAGGCGTAAGAAGGTTAAGAAACTACCTTTCCCTCAGGACAAGGTCTTCAGAATCACCCATTCGTCAGAGTATCAACAGACTTCAGACACCAAAGTTTGGTTTGTCCCTGTGCCTGATCACCCTCTCTCTTCCAACCGCTACTACATCATCAGAGCCCAAGGAAGACACAAAGGGTATGTGTGTGCACTATGCTCTTGGTTTTGTCCATATGGAACCATGATTAAAACTCAAGCTTATAGTGTACGGTCTTTCTACGTCTTCTTGGCTACACCATCATTACTATTATTATCTATACTTCCACTAACTAGTCATGTATAAGCTCTAGAAAAACATATTTGCATGTTATTTGAGGACTATTGTTTTTAAAAATCAATTCTTGATAATATTCCTGCAACATACATTAAATGTACTCTAAACGCATGCAAAAGTTTATTTAAGCTGTAATCAGACTCATACCTTAAGTTGTGCCATGTATAGAGAAATTATTAGAAGTTGTTAGACAAAAAACTTAAACCGGTGAGCATTGAAATATAAGCTTTGTGGACCATCATCTCCACTTTCTCTATGTTAATGCAGTAGCTAATGTGTTGGGTGATAAATGATGGAAGAGCAAATTTTAATTCTCGCTCTCTCAGAACAACTAAAAATTTCTCGTCATGTCTCTTACTTGCGAAAATTTTTCTAACAATCTGTTGATTCGGCCACTACCTACATCTACGTATGAATTCAACTAGTTCTGCTTGAAATAATTTATTTTGGTCATGCAACCATAATGTGTGAGAGAAGTTTGTGTCAGCACCATTACTTAATGTTAGATGAAATGTGATCCAATATTTTTCTAATAGTCACAGTGTTGGAGCTGTTCTGATTTTGTAGGAAAGCATGCAAATGCTCAAGAGAGGGAGACATCATTAACTGCTGCTTCTCTGACCTCTTGAATGACAAGAGGCCCAAGGCTTTCAACCTGAAAGACTTGTACCAGATTTTCAAGATCCATAGCCACCAGAGTGGTGGATTTTTCGCCAAGTCCATCACCCCCGACGGCATTCCTCCCTCGTTCCTCCGGAAGAAAGGGTGGAGGCTTCGAATCTCGGGCTCATACCGATCTTGCAAACTAAGCGAAGCGCTAGGCATTGATGCTCCTCTCAGAGAGCAGCTCCCAGATTTCAATTTCCCAATCTCCAGAAAACGTTCACCTCCCGTGATTGTGGGAAAATGGTACTGCCCATGCATATTTGTGAGAGAGGGAAAGAGAGTTAAACACCAAATGAAGAAGTCCTTGTTTTACAGCATGACACTTGAGCAAAAGTGGGACGAGATATACTCTTGCGGGAGGGATGATGTTAGTGAAGGGGATGTTGTGGCTGTGAATGCATATGTGGAAAGAGAGGTGGTTATGGTCTCTGGCATGGAAGCCACAAAGAGTGCAAGGACTGATCCTAGTAGTTTCTTCTGGTTCAGAGCATATAACCCTTATAACAGGAGAAGGGCTAGCGTGGGTTTAAGTTCAGCAATCATTGAGAATATGAGGTGGGTGCAAGAGGCAGGAGGGTGGGCCCATGGTCATGGGAGAGAAAGGGTGGTGAGAGTGAGAGAAGAGGTGAGAAGTCAGAGTGAATGGCAAAGGCTTGGGTGTTATGTGTTGGTTGAAAGCTTCTGTCTCAGGACACTAGAAGGGAAGTTAGTGCTGAGGTATGACTTTAGGCACACACACAAGGTCAAATACAAATGGGAGTTAGCTCCCCCAATAAATACATAGTTTTGGTATATGTGCTCTCTTAAGCTTTTGTGTATTTTAGTATAGTTGAGCACAAGCTATATCGAAAGTTGGGACTCTGGTAGATGCACTGGTCATATGTGGAACTCAACGCACAACGGCAACATTTCTATGTCTAGCAACTAGAATCTACAATGCATTGAGGAAAATATAACATTATATCCAGGGGCGAAATAAACATCTCACGAGGATGGAACTTACAATGTCAATCACAAAATGGCAAGCTTCTTTTACAGAAAAAATAAGATTTAAATTTAAACAGATCGCCGATAAAAAAAATCTGCTACTCTCCATTGCTCGCTGCCATTGACAACCCATTAGTTTCCATCAACTTCTCTATAATTTTCTTTAATGCGGGAGCACTCGCAACACAATCTTTATCAGCAAAGCAGGATCTACCTTCTTCAGCTGCCTTACAAAGTTGTGGATCCAACGGAACCTTACCAAGAAAAGGTACCCCCATTTCATTGCACATCTTCGCTGCACCACCACCACGACTATCGAACACTTCGCTGCGAGCAATCAAATTCAGCATTTCTGGAGCCTTTTCTCTCATGTATTCCAAAACCCACTCTGTGACATCTTTCTGCTCGCCGTCATCTGTCGACTTCATGAACTTGAAATCAGTGAGGGGCTGGCACAGGCCACTCATATTCTCTACAACCCCAAGAACTTTCACTCCAACTTTCTTGCAAAAACTCACCTCTTTTCTCACATCAATAAGAGAGACTTGCTGAGGAGTGGTAACTATGATCGCACCATCTACTCCAGTCGCATCAAGGCACTGAACAATTGAAATGTGCTCATCCGAGGTTCCAGGCGGAGCATCAACAACAAGAAAATCAAGCTCACCCCAGTAAACATCTTTAAGAAACTGCTTGATAAGCCCATTTTTGCGTGGGCCTCTCCATATAACAGCTTCATCAGGATGAGGAAGCATGAACCCAATTGACATGACCCCAAGGTTTGACTCCACATAGACAGGGGACCACCCAAGGTTGCTCTGGTGTATCTCTTGACCTTCTAGACGAAGCATTTTGGGGATGCTTGGACCACAAATGTCAATGTCAAGAAGACCCACTTGAAAATTCATTGCTGCTAAAGCAAATGCCAGCTGGGCAGAAAATGTACTCTTTCCAACTCCTCCCTTTCCTGATAGGACCAATATCTTATGCTTCACAGTGGCCATTCTTTCTGCAATTGCAACGAGGTCTGCAAAAACAAAGGTAGAAGACAAGGCGACCAAAGTTCTTAGGGCTAATAACGGCACAAAAAGTAAATCTATGGCAAGAAACAAAAATAGGATTCTAGTTTTCCACTTTCAATCAATATGACCTACAACTAATGCCAATGAGGTCTGCAGGTAAGAAAAAAAAGAAGCAAGAAAGCACATATTTTGGCCACTATACAAAAATGTTGTATTACTATCAACCACCAAATAGATGGAAAATTAGAGGAACCAGAAAGAATGTTTTCATGATGATGATGATGATGATGATGATGATGATGATCAGCTTGAAACGAATAACATGCTGATCAAATATCTTAAACAGCCTTCAACCTAAAATTGGAGAGAAGAATGAATACACTCCATAAATCATGTCATGAGCTGGCTAATTATACAAGTCTTCTTTCGGTGAAAGCATGATAAGCATTAAATGGTGCAAATGTAATCCAACTCACTGTTGTTGGTGTAATATGACATGCATCTAAAATCATGATTTCATTATGTATAATTAATTGTATCACAATGGATTCGAATAGTTATCATATGATACACGTTTTATCACATCACATAAAAATTATTGTATTCATCATTACTATGGATTAAGAGAAATGCATACTCGAAGACCAAAATCATGCTACTTGGAAATAAATCAGAATCTATCAATCTTGACAGACTTCTATAGAAATTAAGTTTCCCCTTGTATCCCTCCATTTTCCTTTGATCTATGCCGTGTGCCATTGAGATTTTCACGAGTTGAAGGAAGATGCTGAGTCAGACCTAGGTTTAAGCAATATTAGAACTAGCCAAATATTCAAAAAAAAATTTGTTGCAAAGGAAGGAAGCACTCTGTTTTAAGAGCACGCAGCAGGAGTTTCATAGCTTTTATCCCTCCTCCACGAGCAACATATTTGCGTACTCGATTATGACCGGTTTGCTTGAGTCCGCTTACTCTCCAGTTTGCTCAACATGTCAAAAACTCCACTTTCTCTCTTTCACTGCCATTTTCTTTTGACAATATCACTTTGGGTGAATGGCAACCCAGTGTTGGTATATTAGGCTGCTAACTTAAACCATCAGGTAGGAGAAAAGTTCAATTTCAAGCATATTATCATGTCAATCAGCGTCGTCTATCTGTATATCATAGACAACCTACTACTAGACTTGAATGATGCCCAAGGCCTTAAGGCTCATAATATAACTCAGTCAGAAATAATAGTCCCAAATTCCAGAATCATTGGCTATGGTGCCTGAACAAGCTCTACATATAAATCACATCACGACTGTATAGAAGCATAAAAGCACAAGATAATGAAAGTGATAAAAAGCAGAATACGAGAGAAGGAGCATGGAAAAGAACGGGTACCAGGGTCGGGTCCTTTCGGAGCGGTGGAACAAATTTGTTGATTCGGGCATCCTTCGCACGCATCGGATTTTCCTGCAGACTCTGACTGAGGACCTGGACAATCTGCAACCGCCAACCCAACAAAAATAATGTAATATTATTGATAATCATGCATAGAAGCAAAAGATAAAAGAAAAAAACCCAAGACAGAGTATAGTCATACGCTCATTTGCGTTTTCAGGAATATCGCCGTTATCCATGAAGCTATTCTCTTCTGTTGAGAATCGTATCGGAATGAAAAAAAAAAAAAAAAA
>QANU01064405.1:148037-172650 GCA_003254905.1 Nissolia schottii
AAAAAAAAAAAAAAAAAAGAGAGAGAGAAAACTGTTAGTTGTTTGGAGGATTGAAGAGATGGGGGTGAGGCGGTGCAAGGGTTTGGCAGGAAAAACCAAACCTGCAATAGCAAGCAAAATTTACAGTATCATAAAAGGAAAATATCAAGTATCAAATATCAAAAGCAAACTGCAAACGGCATGCGACTAGGTTTGGGTTTTACAGGAGAAGCGAATCTGAAACAATCTATTTCGGTTTGGTGCTACAAGGGGTAGATGCTTCCTATGTTTATTGTACAAGGGTATTTCAGAACAAATTCTTTTTGCATAATAACCTTTTATTCAATTTTAGCGTTTTTCATGGAAAAAAAAATTCTTGATAAAATTATTATTTTATAGAGCTTTTTTGGTTTGATTTTAATTGTGTTATGTTATCTTATGAATAATTTAAGTTTATTTTTAAAATATTTTATTGATGAAGGGTACAATAGTCAAAATGAAGGATTCAATTTTTCAGGTTATTGAATTATTCCAAACACAAGAATTGAATTGACACTTGAATTCATTGAATTTAATTCTATGCTACTAAAGTGTTCCCAACAAGTTATAATAAAAATTTCATAGAAACTAAAAAAATAAAAAATCACAAAAAAATTTATAAATTATCCCCTCTTTATCTCTACTAATGTGTTATCAAATCATGTAATGAAATAGTGTAAAATTGGCTCCCGATAGCCTTTTCTCCCAGGGGCTTATCCCCGTAACTTTTCTCATTTTCCAGTGATCCAATCGGTACAATTATAGTTCTTAATCGTCAAAATCATCAAAAATCATCATACATAACTTATTCCCTATAGTTTGTACAAAGTACTTTTACAGTCAAATACACACAGATACATATACACAGTCATAAAATCAACCACATAGACAGTGGGCTTAGAGTTACCTGCATCCAATGGAGATTTAGACTCGGTAGCTTTGCTGCTGGCAATTTCTGGCTCGTGCTCCAGGAATTTTTCCAGGACTCAACAAAGTAACCAAAATGTGTTCGAACGAGACTGGTGTTTGTGATAACGAAAGAAAGAGACGTAAAGTCTCTGAAAGTGAAGTGGCTATTTATAGTCACGTTCTGTGGCCTTTTTTCTTTTTCTTTTTCTTTTTCTTTTTCTTTATTTTTAATTACTTTTATTATTATTATATGTTTTCTGGAGAAAATATCTCCGGATGGAGATAGGAATCCCTCCAGGGCTGGTTCCGATCCCATTTGATCACGTTTTGTCTAAAATATCTCACACCCGGTTGCCCTAAAAATATTTCGGACATACCGTCGCGACCCACTAATTTTTCTTATCATTCCGGAGGCTTTCACTCAGGAATCTTTGACTTTCTTATCGCGCCAAGAAATTCCATGAGGGTCTGCCAGTATCCGAAATAATTTCGAGCCGAAACTCGTTCGAGCGCTCCAAAAAATTCACGGGATGGCGAGACCTAACCCTAACCACCAATCCTGGGAGTTTGGAGGTCAAATCTCACTTTCTCGCCCTCTTGAACTGCTTTTAACCGTCATTAACGGTGTAGTTTATGGGTTTTCCATACAAGGAAGAATCAGGTTGTTATAGTATTGGTGGCGGTGCATGGGTGGAAAGAGTTTGGGGAAGAGAGTTTGCAAAAAAAGAAAAATGAGCAAGGACTTGTTTACAATTTTGTAAAAGTTGGTTAGTGAATAAGGCAGTGGGACATTTGGTAATTATGTAGTGTTGATTTTTAGAAGAAAAAAAAAAAGGGGAATACCATTAAATGGTACCAAAGAGTTCAAGCACCATGATAGCCACCACCATATAACAACATCATAACATAAACACGGACATAACATAATCACGGATACAGATAAATGCATAAAGATGTGATGCTTTAACATGTAAACTTTCTTTGACCTCGTGCCTCAGAACTTTAACTTGTCAGTTATCTTTACTGGTACAACTTCATTATTTACTTAAAGTTATGAATGTCGAGCGGAACTTATCACCATCCCCGAGTAAACTTAGTATTGGTGTAGGTGACATCCCTAACTACGGGTATCAACTTAATGTTGGTGTAAATACAGCTGCACTATATACACATATGCAGCAATTTTTGATCAGTTGCAAGAGGTGTATCAAAATTTGACTAAGCCTTTTTTATTTTCAAAGTTGCCAAAGTCATTATCACCTTCCAAGTTCATCCTTGGTTAGCTGGATCCCCGAGCCTAGTTTTCAAAATAATAAGTAGCATATTTTGGGTTGATGCTTGATGGATGCATCGGTTTGCTAGCCAGATTGTGGATGTCTACACGAGGCAGAAGGGTGGTGGCTTTACTTATTGACGGGCAATCGCGCTTGCTTTCTGGTGGCGCTAGTGTATCATGGTAGTGGTGTGGAGAAAGGAAATGATATGATGAAAAGCATATGACATAACTAAAGGGCAATTTTTTTTTATAAAGGTGTGAGATCTAATGTAATGGGGTCCATAATAAATCTCACATCTCGTGAGAGAATTGGTCTCAAAGTTATTTCAATAAAATTATTTTATAGGAAAAAATGTTATTTGTAATTATAGAGTGTGAAACATTATATCGATTTACACCTCATTCATCATTTTATGACATTTTATTAAAATTTATCTAATAATAAACAAAGTGAAAATTGACACATCTCACAACTCACGAGTACAAATAATACACTTTTTCCAGTGCCTTAGCCATTATTTTACACCAAAGGAATAGTAACTCTTAGATTTAGAGTGATTTAAATCAACTATAATGTGTGATATACGCATCTAACTTTTACTCTTTTCTCATTGATGTCAGGAGCAACGGTTTGACTTTGTTGCTGGAAATCCTCCCTTTTTGTCAGTCACATGGTCATTAAATGAGTTTCCCAAAAAGTCAAATATTTGCGTATACGAAGGGACATCATATGAAACTATGAATATTGCCGTCTCTTTTCCATTCCCGAAGTTCTGGAGCATCCATATGAATATAATATTTCCATATTCACTAACAAATAAACACTATTTAAGTGACAGCCAAGGCTTTAATGCAATCGGTTAAACGTGGTGTGTGGCGCACCAAGTTAAAAAATAAATAAATTATCTGATATAGTTTGTAAGGACAATTTCATAATTGAACTCAAAACAATCCCTCTCCTTCGTTCTCCCTCACCATCTCTCTTGACCAGCAACCACCTATTCCATGTAAACAACTGCTATCAACCCACCACTCATCTCCATCTGCATCATCTGTCGAGGCTACATTGCACCTTCCCTTTTTCGAAATGTTGTCGGCTTCCACATAAACAAATACCAACAACGTTGCAACTTAGTGTGACTATTCGTAGCAAGGATGGCCATAGAGGTGAAGTCTCGGCAAATGGAGGTGAGTCTTGCGATGGATAGAAGGGGGCAACAATCGGGGACCTGCATGGCAAGATGGCCCACCATTGGACTAGATCTGTGACTGTTGCTGGATAGATCCACGTGTCGTCGCTGTTCCACTCTTTATCACTTTGGGGTTTGTGTTGGATTTTTTTTCTCTTATTTTTGTTGTTGTTGAGATGATTATTGATGAATTTATAGACTCGCAATATGTATTTATGATGTTGATGAAAGAACAAAAAGGGATGGTTGATGAAGGAAACTGGGTTCTGTTGGGTTGTTGGTTATGAAGTTGGTAGAGTTTATGGGTGTTGTTGATTCAATTTGCAAATGATTAAATTGATGATGACAAACATTGTATGAACATTCTAATATGTGTAGTGTTTCAGGCTAAAGTTTCTTTTTAGTTTTGGCCAAATGATTTTTCCTGATTTGGTATCTTAACGCCACAAAGAAAATAAGAAAGCAAAGGACATTAGTCCAAGGCCCAAAGAAACAAAACTGAGGCAGCTGAAGCTCAAAAGGAGATGGACTTGTTATTCAAATAAACTTAGAGCAGTGCAAGACTTTATACCCATTATAATTGCCAAAGCAAAAGGATAATACAAAAAATGACCATCCGTGATTCATGGCTGAACAATTGTCAGCAAATTTTCTTTTGACAAGACAAGACCATGAGAAAAAGGAAAATACACGGCTGACAAAGATAATTTTATGACAGCAAAGGAAAGAAATAAAATAAGATGGAAATATCATAAAGCTGCTAGCATTTAAAGTGAAGAATGGAAGAATATGGAAATATGGAAGCAGCGTCATACGTCAATGGAAAGAAAGAGAACAATATGACTTGATCAAAAAACTACATTGGAAAAGGAAATATAAGCTACCAAAGGAAACTATATTTTAATAAAGGAAAAATGAGGAAAGCAAGAATCTTGCTACAAAAGAAGGACGTTCATCAGCAAAATTCAAGGAAAAGAAAGAAAGAGAAATGTACTTCTGACAAGTTAAAATTTCTCAAAAGGAAGAAAGAGAAACAAATAAATGATTGACATAGAAATAGCAACAAAAAATTGGAAGAGTATGAAATCAGGCTATCAAGGACAACTTTCTTTCAAGAAACTTTCCTAGACTAAAAAGGCTATGATATAGCTGCAGGTGAGGGAAAAAAGAATAAAACAAAAAGAAAGGAAAGCAAATTTTATGGCCAATAGAAAGACAAAATCACGTAACAAAGGGGAGCTAGAAAAAACGTGATGAATGCAAGAAATTGGAAAGCAAAATTCATGGAAAATGAAGCATTACTCACAACGATCAAGAGAGAAAGATTTCAGCACATGTGTTAAAAACTCCTTTGAATAGGCATCAACGAAAAATGAGCTGATTGAAGACAAATGAAGAAAGAACACGAGTTATGGCAAGAAGGAATCATGGAAGAATGACAAAAATAAAGGAGATGATCTTGAGCTTCAATATTCAAGGATCAAGTATAAATGAATTATCCTTGATCACTCTAAAATACAAGACACAAGAAAAAAGATCATCTGTGATATTCCTGCTCAAGAGCTTCACATACAATTTCTCCCATTTTGATTAGTTTATTTTATCTTCTGATTTGAAGTTTTGGGTGTCTTCATTGTTTTGAAAATATTCGTCAATTGAGAGTTTTTTTTTTTTGCGAGCAACAGAGAGCTTGAGAGAAAAAGTTTGTTTCAAGTTTCTGTTTTGATTTGTGAGTTCTTGTTTGAAAGGAACTATTGGTTCTTGCACCGAGAAGCTTTGTGAAAGAAAATTGGTTTTGACGTTTGAAGAACTGGACGTAGATTCCTAATTAGGAATCGAACCAGTATAAATCTTTGTGTGAGTTTTCTTTTTTCATCTACTATTTATATTTCCTATTCTTCAAAATAAACCGTTTTCGATTTAAGAAATTGAATTTTTCAGAAAACTTGTCTCCCAGAAAACAAGGAGATATCTCCTGAAGTTTTAGGAGGCAACTTTCAAAGAAAGGTTAATTTTTCAAAACTAAAAAGTATTTGCTTAGATTCAACCCCCATTCTCTAAGCTACACAAAACCATCAGGTGTTGACAACTGTGACGGTGGCTCGAGGCTGCTGCTTTGGTAGCTCTAGCAATAACTCCGACGATGGCTCTTGGAGGGTCACGGGAGAAAGAGCAAAAAAAAAAGACATAAAAAATTAATAAAAATTGTTAAAGGTAAATTTGGTAAACTAAATAAAAATATTATAAAATATTAATACAATTTATTTTGTAAATTTTTTTTACGTAAAATTACTAGTCGTCCGATCAAATATCAACGGTTCACACACCAGGAGCAATTTGCTTCATATAACCAAGGAAGCATGTGTAACACCCTAGCTAGCTAGTCTACGCTTAAGTCGCAAACTTGCTTACTAAGTTGTTATCTGCTTTGGTTGGGATAGTACTCAGTCCCAATTAAACGTTTGAAAGTATAGTTACTTAGAAAATACGGACCGATTTTAAACTTTATTTTATATAGCTTATGGTATAAAGTAGAGCCTTGTATTCGTAGAACATATAATGCGAATAGTAACGCAACATGTTTAATTGACATTAAAAGGGATAACAACAAGTAAACCTAGTACCAACCATTGGTCCATATCATATATTCACAACCAGATACACATATACTATTATAGCTCTCACGTACAAGTATTTAACACAAAAGTAGTACTGTCACATAGAGTCTACTAAGTATAAGCCTATTCTTCGGCCTTTTACTCTGGGTATTGCTCCTCCTCATTCTGTCCAACTTCTTGCTCCGCCTCGAATCCTGGAGTCATGAATGAGTGGGGTGAGAACATAGCGCTCTCAGTAGGAAACCATGGGATCTGGGTATTTCTTTTCTCATTTATTATCCAGGCCGCTCAGGGATCTATAAGTGTCACAATTATACTAAGCCTGCTAGTTATTAATGTCCTTACTAAGCCTGAGCAGCTTTATCTATTTTACTAGGTGACTGGGGAACCTATACTTCCATTAACTACATCGTATGTTCTCTAATCTAACTCCTAGTCATATACTTTCACATAGGTCACATAGCTATACTACTGCAAGAATCTCATTTCTGAAAATTGGTATAAGCTTCAGCTGGCATCCACTTATACGTATGCTCTACAAGGCTGGCCTTATAAGCACATTTGCCCTCGTCCCTTATAGAGGTGGCCACACGGCTATAACCACGCTTACAGCCCGTATCGTGGTGACCAGGTAGTGCCTCACCTGAAGGGCCTTGACCCTGAATAATCGCCAACCACGACCGAGGTTACCACCCTTGGATGGCGTTGGGGTCGGACCTTGGACTCGACCGAGACTTAGACCTTCCCCAAAAACTGAGCCTAGGCCCTTTTAGAGGGGCTTTTCTCTCATCATCATCATGTGCACAGTTCATATATAATAAACACAGTTCATCATCATCTTAAAGCAATCATATATATAGCAATTACAAATCAATGTCTCATGTTATCATCTTCATCATATATCACATCATATAACATATAACCTCCCATAACTCATAACCTCAACCATATAATATTGCTAACTCTCCATAACCCATAACATCAATCATATAAGAAACATAATCTCATACTCAAACATTTCTTAAACCTAACAAACGTAAATCTAGCGACTAGCAAAATAGTCGTCTGGTTTCTGTCAGAAATTAATTATCATAAACCGGAGGGTCCAAGACCTTACCCCCAAGGTTCTTGATAGTCCTAAGATCATTTCTTATGTTTAAAAACCCAAATTCTGACCTCAACATCACGAAATTCCAATTCTACCCTTTCTCCCAAAATTACCATTTTGCCCCCTTAAACGCCCTGTTTTCTTTGGAATTTTTGTTCTCAAAAACCCGATGGACTCAAGACTTGCCCTTAAGGTTTTTGATAGTTCCAAACCCATATTTTCTGAAAACAAACCCAGTTTTTCAGTCCAAACACGTGAAAGTCCCGTTTTGCCCTTTTTCGTAAAAACCCCATTTTCTGCTTGTTTGCTGAGAAATTCCTCGGGGACTCCAAAAATCATAAAACTTGACATCCCCACTCAAAATTTCGTGTAGAATCCAAAAATAACCTTAGTTTTTCATGATAAAAATCTCAGCATACAGTTCCCAACAAAACCGTGTCATATGCATATTTCGATCTTAAGCTTTCCTATGTTCTGAAAGAATCACAGACAACAGCAACAGATCCAGTTAATCATCAACAACATATATATATATATATATATATATATCAAAGTTGTATAAAAAGCATCCTAACCGCATGTACTTTTAACATAAAACATAGCTCAACACATCCTAAATCACATAGACAGTGATTATGTCGGTTTACCCACGTTTATGCACTTGCTGCAGCTAGTTTGTGCAGAATCCCACCTAGCTTGGTTATACCCAAGCTCTTAACCTTAGAATAGATGTATAAGAGAGTCCTCCAAGATGCTAGAAGAATTTGTGAGGTTAGGGTTTAGGAAGCTTAAGTTAGGTCTTGTGAGGAAAAATCTCCGGGTTAAGGTTTTTGGACAGTAAAATGACTGAATGTGAAATTGGACAGAGTTTGACCAAGATTTCCAATTTTCTACTCAAAATTCTGATTTTGGGAGGTATTTATAGGCCTTGGGCCGAATTCTGCCTTCCCAAAATTCCCTTGGACATAATTTACCAAAATACCCTTACTTGTGTCATGCATGACCTAAGCACCACCATGAGTCATCTTTGACTCTTTGACTAGGCCATTTGGCCATCCTTCAACCGTGCATGACCTTGTGTCTTGGCCACTTTTTGTGGCCAAGAATTAACGGGCTCCGGCAGATCAATTTTGATCAGGTTTTTCTCGTTTCCGGTCCCGGTACTTCGCGTACGGATGTTCTAAAAATATTTTGATGTCCTTGTGATTTCCTAATCTTTCTAAAGGTTAATCTAGGTTCATTTAAGGTATTTGTGGATTCTTATCTGTAGCCGTACCCCTTTACGGATACTTTAGACGCGCGGTTATGCTTTGCCGACAATAAGGGTTCGTTCTAATGTCTGTAGAATTTTAAGAAAATGACTAGGATTTTTCCTACGGAAAATTTTAATCCCAAGAGTTCCTATTTCCAATGGTTCAACCAAACATAGATATCTCTACGTGTTTATCTAGCGAGATTTTGCTATGGAAAGAACAGGATGTTACAGCATGGACACATGCCTGAGGTTGCCGTATCCATGTCAGATACACAGATATGTGTTGGATACATGGATACGCGCGTCCTTGCTCCGTCTGCTTGTGCAATTTCAATTTTTAAATTTCAAAACGGGAGACCCAACACACTAAGAGTGAATTAGGACATTAGAGCAAATAGTTTTACTTATTTATTAATAATTAGAATACATTGAGATAATTTATTTATTTTTATGTAAATTACATTTATTTTCATGTCTATAATTTATCATTTTTTATTTATAATATATTATTTTATGTTTTATTATACAACATTTTTAAGAAAGTTCCGTATTCTCCGCGCTAATGTCGTCTTTAAGAGTGCGAGTACTAGTAGTCTAGTACTGGTACTAGTCAAAGTTTGGAATTATTTACCAACTTGCCCTCCCTTGAAAAAAATTGGAGTGTGCCAAAAAAAAAACGTGCCGTAGCGGTGGGGTTTGAATTAAAATCTTCAAAGCCTTCCGTGTTTTGAAGATCCAGACGGAAGAAAAAACGAAAATGATTGCTCCCTGTGTTTTCTCTGCTAATCCACTTCCTACTTCACCATGCTTCCACTGTAAAGGTACTTCCCCATTAGTTTTTCTTTGCTCTTTTAATTTACTTGTTTGGATACCAACCTTAGTTATACTAATTTTCCGGTACAATATTGGCCTGTGCTTAATCTGCTAGGCTTATTGTTGGTGGTGTTTGAGGACTAGGAAAAATAAACCAATGCTATAAACTGGTGCAAAGGGATATGAAAAATCATATTCCTAAATATATCTATGGTACTGTTCCATGAAGGGCAAAGACAGAGTATTTGACACCAGATTAGTAGTATAGCATGGTGTTTTCACTAGATTAATAGTATTAGTATAGCATGTTGTGCAGATTTGATTGTTGCATGGCATAACCAAATGGCCTTTGTGGTTTTTTGTTTGTGCATCCTTAGTGGTTATCCTTTCCACAAATTAGTAGTATAGCATTGTTATAACACCTTTCCTGTTACTTGTTACCCCCAGCTGAAAAGCAATGGCCTCGCAGTTTTCCCCTAAGAGTGAAGCCAATGCATCTGAGACTCTCAAATCCCAGCAGAGTGAGAGCAACTTTGGGTTCTGACCACAAGTCAATCGAAATTCCCAAACAATGGTATAATCTAATTGCAGATCTTCCAGTTAAACCTCCTCCACCATTGCATCCCAAGACTTATGAACCAATCAAAGCGGAAGATTTGTCGCCTCTTTTTCCTGATGAGTTGATTAAGCAGGAGGTGACCAGTGACAGGTTCATAGATATACCAGATGAAGTTCGCGATGTCTATAGTCTTTGGCGCCCGACACCTCTTATCAGGTTTGATCTTGATGCCATATGTGTCTTTCTTATTTTTCTTGAACTATAAGGTGAGCCTCGACGCAACAGTAAGATTGTTGTGTTATGACATGACCTGGAGGTCACAGGTTCAAATCTTGGAAACAGCCTCTCCGCTTGCGGGGGTAAGGCTATGTACATCTATCCTCTCTAGACCTCACGAGGTGGAAATTTCGTGCACTCGGACGCCCTTTTTATAATCAGAGGAATCTTACAATATCTATGGTGAATTAGAGCCAAGAGGCTGGAAAAGCTTCTGGAGACTCCTGCAAGAATTTACTACAAGTATGAAGGAGTAAGCCCCGCAGGATCGCACAAACCCAACTCTGCTGTTCCGCAAGCCTGGTATAATGCACAAGCAGGAGTCAAGAATGTTGTGACAGAAACTGGTGCTGGACAGTGGGGAAGTGCATTAGCCTTTGCGTGCAGCATATTTGGCCTTGGCTGTGAGGTATGGATAGTATATAAATTAAATTTCATGAATAATTTGGCCAGCTTACCTAATGGATTTTCTCAATCGTCATGTATTACACTAACCTATATCTGGTTTCAACTATTTGTCCAAAGTTTGAACTAAACCAGCGGAAGTAATAATGCATCTCTGCATACAACTCTTGTTAACAAGAAAATTGCAGCTGGAGTTCTGTCCTAGTAATTTTGTATTCTAAAAGGAGTTCTCAATGGTAGTTTCTTGTTTACCTCCTTTACTGATCTTTTGAGCATCACTGATAGTCCAAACCCAATAGTGTTGATTTAATAATTCAAGGCAAGAATTAGATTTCTGCCTGTGATTTTATTCTAGCTCAGTAGCTCAGCTGTTAGTATATATGAAGCACGGAACTTCTCTTCAATGGTGTGTCCGGTCGTCCGACATTTGTCCATGTCTTCTTCTAGTCCAGTTGGACACACGTTAGGCATATATGTGAAATTAATTTTTTCATTTTTTTGGGCTTAGACACATGCTAGACGCGCAAGATACATCCAAGACAGCTCGTACACATCTTTGCTTCGAAATAGCAAGTATTGATAGATTACATATATGTAGAGTACTATAAATTATCATCCTAAATCTTTAAATGTGTGTGTATGTGTGTAATTTTTTTAACTTAGTGTGGTGGCTCCTTGTCCTTGCGGCGTGTCTCTTGTCCGTATGTGCGTTTCATAGGTTATTACAAAAACCATGAAACTGCAATGTTTAATTAAAAAAATTGTGTGTAGGTGTGGCAGGTACGTGCATCTTATGATCAAAAACCATACCGGAGACTGATGATGCAAACATGGGGCGCAAAGGTACACCCATCTCCATCTACGAACACAGAGGCAGGTCAGAGAATGCTACAGAAGGATCCATCAAGCCCGGGGAGTTTAGGCATAGCTATATCAGAAGCCGTGGAGGTTGCGGCTAAAAATGCTGACACCAAGTACTGTTTAGGGAGTGTGCTCAATCATGTTCTGCTCCACCAGAGTGTCATAGGAGAAGAGTGCCTCAAACAAATGGAAGCTATTGGAGAAACCCCAGATGTCATCATAGGATGTACAGGTGGAGGCTCCAATTTCGCAGGGCTTAGCTTCCCATTCATTAGGGAGAAGCTCAATATGAAGATCAACCCTGTCATTAGAGCAGTTGAACCTTCGGCATGTCCTTCCTTAACAAAAGGGGTGTATGCATATGATTATGGTGATACCGCAGGGTTGACTCCACTGATGAAAATGCACACACTTGGGCACAACTTTGTTCCAGATCCAATTCATGCTGGTAACTAAATTGCAATGCTCACACAATTTTGTATCTAATATATTTTTTTTCTTACATCAATTTAGTCCTTGTATTTTTAAAATTTGACGTCAATTTAGTTTGAACGTCAAATTTCATTAATCTTGTTCACATAATGGTAAGACTAAATTGATTTCAATGTTAAAATGTTATGAATAAATTGAGAATTAAATTGAAGAATAAAATTTTAGGACAAAATTAGTATTTTCTCTTTTTCTAGTAAATGTTTTCTGTTAGCATTTTTTACTTACTTGTAGGGGGTTTGCGCTACCATGGTATGGCGCCATTGATCTCACATGTTTATGAGTTGGGACTGATGGAAGCAATTTCAATTCCACAAACTGAGTGCTTCCAAGGTAATTCACATTTTGTTGTGAATGAAAGCAGTGAGAAATTTTTTGATATATAAAATCATACATCGGAAGACAAATTTTGCTGTTTGGTTACAGGTGCTATACAGTTTGCCAGGTCTGAAGGGTTGATACCAGCACCTGAACCAACTCATGCCATAGCTGCAACCATTAGGGAGGCTCTTCACTGTAGAGAGACAGGAGAGGCCAAGGTTATTCTGACAGCAATGTGTGGACATGGCCATTTTGATCTTCCAGCTTATGAGAAGTATTTGCAAGGTAATATGGTTGACCTCTCATTCTCAGAGGACAAGATGAAAGCTTCACTGGCCAATGTTCCTCATGTGATATGATTTGAGACCCATTCTAGTACAAGAGTTGTCCAAAGGCATAGAGGAATAAGGAAGGCAGAATTTTGTTTTCTTTGGGATCACCAGCACATGATTCTCTGAACATGTATATGTATCTGAATTTGTTTGAATAACTACAATTGCCTTATGATCTCAAGCTTAAAACCAACCTTAGTTGGTTTTAGTAGTTTGATACTTGTTTGATTCAAGAAACGGTTTGGATTTAACGGTAATTTAAAAAAGAAACAAAAAAAAGTATTAATAGATTTTTATCTCTTAGTGAACTAACCCGACCAAAATTAAGATTAGTCGAGGTAGATTCCAAATTTCCATGATTTAGAAACGTAAATCTGAAGCTTGAGTAGGGTACTACTCTTTTGATTGGGCTAATTATTAGCTCTTGAAAAATTATAGGAGTACGGTTGAGCGATTTTTAGTACCAACGAAATGGAACACTCAGGTGATGAGGGAGAGTCCAAAATCAGAGAAGATTTTAATCTAATGGATTAAGTGAGACACAAAAGTGAGTTAAATGCCATTTCTTGATCTAAAATTTTAAAACAATGAATTTTTGAGTCTTCTCAAATATATACTCTTAACTTAGTTTTCATTGATGTGAGACTATTACATTCACACTTTAGAATACAACAAATCTCTATTTAGTCTACGTAAGATACACAAAATATCGTATTAGTGTAAAGATCTTTGTTATTACATAAGTAATTCAAATATTCAAAACAATTAGACAACTAGTCCTTTTTTGTTGTCAATTTAGTTCTTCAAATATAAATATGATAGACTTTTAGATCTTTGAATAATTTATGCGGTGACAATAATCTTTTAAAGATTTATATGGATGTATATTCTTAAGATTAAAATAGTGTTTTACTCCAAACATAATATATCCATTAGATTCTTTTGCTGACAAAAGTAGTATGTTATTTGTCATTGGTAGATAGAACCAAAACTATACTTGTGTTATGGACTAAATATTGGATTACTTGGGCCTTAATAAGGGTCTAAACTATACTCATTTCCCTATAAATAATTCCTGAAACCATGATGTATGAGAACTTTCTAGCTCATAACCTAGTACCTCATACACCTATTGACTTAAGCGCCAGAGTGTGTACATGTACATCTCCCACAGCCGAATCAGAGACTGGATCAACCAATGAGGAGGAGTCTTGTAACATCCCGCTTTTCCCTAGCAAAGATTTCATAAATTAAATAGGGGAACAAGCCCTCACACAAGCCTTTGGGTTAAAAGTGTCTGTAGAAATAATTCTGCTCATTTTCTTAAAATTTTGCAGACACTAGAACGAATCATTTTTGTCCTCCAAGTGCAACGATGTATCTAAGGTATCTGTAAAATATAAGGTTACAGAAGAAAGTTCACAAATACCTTAGATCAACTCAAATCCTATACGAGAAAAATTAGTGGATCAACTCAAATTAAGTCTTCAGATAACCGTACGCGGAATACCGAAACAGCTAACGACTAAACACAATCAAACATGATCAGAATTTGGTCCCAAATGGAAGAAGCAATTCGGCCAGCCCTTTGAAGGAATCACACGGCACCCATATGCACAAAAGGACAAAAATAACAAGGCAAAATCTATAATCTTCCATGGTGATTCATCATGTAGCATCTCACTTCCTCCTTAGCGAAAATCTCGCTTGACAACTGTTTAACAATTCTTGTTGTAGGTTAAACTATTAAAAATATAAACTCTTATGTTAAAATGTCTGTAGAAGAAATTCTACTCAGTGTCAGAAAATTCTGCAGACATTAAAACAAACCATTTTTGTCGTCTGAGGACAACCACGCATCCAAAGTACCCGTAAAAGGTACGGCTACAGACGAGAATTTACAAACACCTCAAATGAACCTTGATTATTACTTAGAAAAATTAAGGGATCACAAGGACGTGATCAAAATATTTTTAGAATATCCGTACGCGAAGTACCGGGGCCGGAAACGATAAAACCGGATCAAAATTGATCTGCCGAAGATCTTTAATTCTCGACCACACAAGTGGCCAAGACTCAAAGGCCATACACGACCACAAAGAGGCTAAGTGCCCGGTCAAAGGAGTCAAAGATGACTCATGGGGGTTAGTCACCATGTATGATGTCATCGATGACATAAGCGAGGGGCATTTGGGTAAATTGGTACTCAAATGTGTAATTGTGTTATGGGTCAGGTGATTATATGTACATATATATATATATATATATATATATATATATATACACACATATATATATATATATCATGAAATATTTTGTATGAATATCCACATATGCTTTCTCGATCACTATGACTCATAATTTAGAAAGAAAAGGAATAATGTTTCAAAACGGTCCATATTTTTTAGTAAGAAATATTTGCAAAGCTAAAAGTAAGGGCTAGAAATAACCCAACCAAAGCAGATAATGTAACATCCCGGATATATGTGCGCTCCAAATCTTATGGAAATTTTGTCAAATAAATAATTACGGTCCGATTAACGGGAACGAGAAGAAAATTGGGCAGTCGCGCTTAATCCATAAAAATCCCGGACCAAATTAGGGTTTCGTGATCCCTTGGGGATCTACAAAATTCGGACCGATTTCCAATCTTTGTCAAGGATCAATATCCGAGTCGACAGTACCGTGAATTAAATCAGAAGCCTTCGTAGAATTTTTCGCAGACTGTATTTCTGTGTTTAAATAATTTTCGTAACAATTCTAGATCGTTACGGGAATTTTAGCACGTACCGGCGGTATCCATAAGGATGCATTTCTTACCAAGGAAAATTCAGAATATCCTTGGTATATGTCAATTCCTTATTTTAAGTGCTTAATAAATGCACAATTATGTTTAGATAAATTTCACGTCGTCCGTTAATTTTTCGCGCACATATACATACATGTAACCGGACAGTTAATGACCAAACATGACCGAACACGGGACAGGTTTTTGAAAAATTTCCCTCCCAATCAGCCCTGTGATCACATCACCATACCCCCACCACCAACTCTCTTACACACTTCAAATCACCATACCTATTCTACTATTCACTCATTACTACACTCAAATCATTCATTCAAATTTTCCCCTATAATTTTCCTTAACCGCTGAAGCCCATCAGCAGCCTCAATCCCACTTCTCATCATCTCTTTCTCTTCATTTTCTTCTTCATTTTCTTTCCAAAGGAACCTACGAATCAAGCCACCAAAGTCATCCGCCATTCTTTTGTCAAGCAAAGCTTAAAGCCTTCTTGCTATTTTCCTTGGAGTCAACCATACATCACCAGGCCACACACCACCATTTTCATTCCTTCATTTCTCCCCACAAAGCATCAAGAACAACTCATCACTACTCTCCCAAGTGGCCACATAAATCACAAGCCACCATCATCAAGCTTTCTTTGGAATAAGGTGGCAAGCTTTCTTTAGAATAAGGTGGCCCCTGGCTTGGAAAAGAAATTTCCAAGCACACTTGGAGGAAACATCTCCTCAACCATCCCTCCATCTACAAATCCTTTAGAAGGTGGGAAGCTAGTCCTAAATCACCCTTTGGTGATCTATGTGAGTTGTTTGTGTTGTTTGATGTATGAGAAAGGGTTGGTGCATGGAGGGGAGTTAAGAAAACCATCAGAACTTGTTACAGGTTAGTGATTGTTCGAATGACCACTCCGAGGGTCATTCGAATGAACCGCAAAGGATTTTGTGAAAAATAGTGTTAAAGAACATGGGTCATTTGAATGATCATCATTCAAATACGCTACGTAGCTCACCAAATGAAGGAATACGGGTTTCTTGAACTAAGAAATAGAGGGCAGACATGGGTTAGGTTGAGTTTGTACATGTGTCACGTTTACCCTGCTGAAACAATGGGCTAAATAGTTGTTTTTTAATTTCTGATACTAAGCGGGATTGATTTGCTCTTAAGAAGTCGGCTTTTTTACTATTAGAAGCCTTGAGATGGGCCTAAGCCTGACCTGCTTTGCTTATCTACACAACTTTTAAATAATTGGTCCGAATTTTACACAAGCTTTTAATAAGCTTAGGCCTGTTTCGAATTTTAAGTAGGCCAGACTGAGTCATAGGCCCCCTATCGAGTAGCCCAAGATGTTTCTACTTCCTATTTACGACTGATGTTTGATAAATATTACTCTCTTTTTTTATACCTAAAATATTGGAAGACATTGCTTTCGCAATTTTGGAGATGAAGTATTGATGATTATTTCCTCTTCCAACAAGTCTGCTTCCCAAGAATTGAATTTGTGTCTTGATCTCATAGAGGACCAAGTTGCTTATCGCTCATCCTAAAACTCGTTAGTGTTATAAGTATTACTCTAGCTGTGGATTTTGGATATGTGTGCCCTCCAAATTTTCTATAATCCAAGTGTTCAAATGGTTAATCTAGATTAGTGATATTGCATTCTTAGGTTTGCCATGTTAGTGAACTTGATGAGCATGTGCGCTGGTCATGACTGTGGGTCGTGACATCAAATTGTTCTGATACCATACCGTAACTTCCTCGAAATTTCTATACCATGTTTAAGTTGCAACACTGACGTTTATTAATAAATAATTATAATAATCTATAATATATTAGACAAAAAAAATCTATATAATATATACGTGTACACACACATATTATAATAATAATAATAATAATAATAATAATAATAACTCTAAAATATCTTTTCTTTATCCTTAATCATCTTTTCATGTTATAAAAAATATCTTTTCAAAAAAGAACAAAACTATAGTTTCTATAAAAAAAATCATATTGTGCGTTTCGATTTTGGTTTTATCTAATAAGTTTTCCTCAAATATATATAATCTTTTTTAAAGTATGACCTTTTAAAACAAAATAAAATATTTTTATCAAAACATATACATATGAACCTAGGCCGGATTCCCCGTACCCACGAATCCCCAAACCTTTTCTGAGAAGTAAATAAAATTAAATTGTTTGCGGTATTAATTGATTTGATATGCATACAAGCGTATCTTAATGAATCGTGCAAACAACGGGGTTGATGCGAAGATAGAATATTTTATTCCGGGTGAAGATTATTTTGTTTTTAATTTAATTCGTTCAAAATATGAAACGTGATTCTCTTCAAACATTCATGGAAAGCTACGTCGTCACCGCATTAAAGGACTCAATTCCACATAGCTGTTGTCCGTTTATTTATACGTCTCAAAAGGTTATTTCAGAAAATATCAAAAGAGACGCTTCCTAGACATATACAATCTTCTTCTCCAGGTATGTCGCCTTCCAACTTTGATTTCACTCTAATTAGATTAGGCTCATTGTTTCATCTTAATTTTCGTTGCCAAAATTAGTAGTTTTATACGATATTGGAAATCAATTTAGGATTTGCTAATCACTCTCAACTGATTAAGTAATAGAACAAGTAAATAAAAAATTAATTAAGTAAAGAAACAAACCTATTCCATGTCTAATCACATTTTGTGTCTTTTGGTTTATGAGTATATTACTTTCTTGCAGTAAGAAAAAAGTCAGGAACCTGCCTTTAATTGCTGTGGATGTAACACGTATACGCTAGGCATAAGTTTCTAAGAGAATCGACATATTCGGAGTGATGGATTATCAGCATTTATCCTGATTTAAAGGGTTGGTGACTGCTGATTAGTAAGTATGCTATCAAATGCGACACATCTATAAGTCATGAAGATCACTGAAGCCACCATGGAATGGTTCAAAACTTGCTTGGTCATCTTTGCCATATCTTTGTCTCTGCTCATCACTCTCAGGCATCAAATCTCGTCTTTTTATCAACTTGACGGGCTTTCGGAGCCTCTAAGTGGGACAAGTCAAAGCGTTGCAACAAAGGGCTTGCCATTTCGAGCAATAACCCAAAACTTCACAAATAAGGACTCCGGAATTAAGAATTTTGCAGGTAACATCATCAACTCTGTAGCTCATGTCTTAAACTAGGAATATATACTGGGAGATGATCAACTTAAACCTGTGGGAGTATAATGCAATTCTTACATCATTGAATAACTTTTTTTTAAAAGAAATAGATTGAAAGTTCATAGGTTACAGATTATGTCTCCAAAACATTGCATTAATCTGCAATAATTTAGTACACTTTTTGTATAAACCAAAACCAACGTAATATATGTTTCTTAAATGCATAAATATGAACTATTCGATGAGACCCAAATCATCAGCATAACATGCAGTTATGAATCAAGGTCCGATTGATAATAGACATATATATAATGCATTTTTTTAAGTTACCTGCAAGTCAACCCGAGTCACGCACTTGGCCAATTATCATTTGGACCAATCCCGGTTGGTGTATATATATATATATATATATAATGCATTTTTCTCTGCTATATCTTACATCTCCAAATTAATCTGCAGATTCAACAAACAGTTCATTCACAAGTTCGACAGAGGACTCATCCGATGCTAGCAAGCTCCTAGATGGACTGCTCACTTCCAGCTTTGACGAAGGATCATGCTCAAGCAGATTCCAGTCCTACTTATACCGCAAGCCATCCCCTCACAAGCCCTCTAAATACCTAACATCCAAGCTACGCAGCTACGAGGAGTTACACCGAAGGTGTGGACCCCACACCGGGCCTTACAACAGAACCATGGAGAGAGCCGCGGCGTCTGGGGGGAGCAACGCCACAGCCGAATGCAGCTACGTCGTGTGGACGCCCGCCAACGGCCTGGGGAACAGGATGGTGAGCATGGCCGCGGCATTCCTCTACGCGCTCCTCTCCGACCGGGTCCTGCTGGTAGAGTTCGAGAGCGACATGCTTGGCCTGTTTTGCGAACCGTTCCCCAATTCGTCATGGATACTGCCCAAGGATTTCCCCTTCGTCGCCGGCAACAAACGGGGAGACGTGGAGACGTATCAAAGCGCGTTAGGGAAGGAAAGGGGAAACGACTCGAAGGAGACAATTTTACCGTCGGTTCTGCATCTGACCATAAAACACACGAGCGACGACGGCGATCGCGAGAGCTTTTTCCACTGCGATCGCAACCAGCGGCGCCTCCGAAGAGTGGCAGTGCTGATCTTGCTCTCGGATCAGTACTTCGTGCCTTCTCTTTTCATGGTTCCGTCTTTCAGCCAAAGGCTAAGCAAGATGTTCCCTGAGAGGGACACGGTTTTCCACCACCTCGGGCGGTACCTCTTCCTTCCTTCGAACGAGGTGTGGGGGCCAATCAGCAGATTCTACCAAGCGTATCTGGGAGAGGCGGGTGAGAGGGTTGGGCTCCAAATAAGAGTGTTCAACCCTCACCTCACCCCGCATCGAACGATCATGGATCAAGTCTTGAGCTGCGCCGTTAAGCACGAGATACTTCCCGATTTCGGGACGCAGGATCACTCGGCGGAATCCCAACGGAGAAACCAGAGCTCGAAGTCTGTTCTGGTGGCGTCTCTGTACCCCGAGTACGGCGAGAGCCTTAGGGACATGTATTTGGCAAGACCGACGGTCACGGGGGAGATCGTGCGAGTCCATCAGCCCAGCCACGAAGGGCGCCAGAAGTTCAACGACAACGCTCACAACGTGAGGGCGCTCACGGAGATTTATCTGCTGAGCTTGTGTGACGTCTTGGTGTCGAGCTCCGTGTCTTCTTTTGGGTACGTGGCTCAGGGCTTGGGAGGCCTGAGGCCGTGGATCCTTTACAAGCTGCTGGACGAGAACGTCCCCGATCAACCCTGCGAGCGAGACTTCTCCATGGAGCCTTGCTTTCATGTTCCTCCCAAGCAAGACTGCGCGGAGAAGCCCATGCGTGAGATTGGCACAGCACTTCCTTACATAAGGAGATGTGTGGATTATGGATTTGGTGTCAAGTTGGTCAATGACCGTCGCTAGCTAGCTAGTAGCTATATATGCTGTATATATTGTTGATCTTAGGGTTTTATTATTTTGATCTACTTTCGGCACATTACCTGCATCCGGTTAGATATTGAGAGATGTTACCAAGATACGTATACGTCCTAAAGCACAGTGACGGATGATATTTAGTACTCAATACTTGTGACATTTTCTCTCGCAAATCACCCTCTCCCTTGCTCTCAATCTTATCTTTTAAAATACATGTGAGTATCAAAATAATAAAAATATGTATCAACGTAATGGATGTAGGTATCAACATATTAAAATCTTGATACGCGTTATAAAGGCATTAACATTTATAATAAAAAAACGTTTATAATTTTTTTTTTAAACGTTGTTGTTATGTTGATGCCTATTTCATTATGTTCACACCTATCTTTACTACGTTGATACTTATTTCTATTATGTTGATACTCAATTGATGTATGTTGACACGTATTTTTATTATGTTGATATCTATTTCTGTTATGTTGATACATATGTGGTGAGTGAACTTGATACTAGCGTGAGTGAGTGGTAATAGAGGGGAGAGAGAGAGTCTGACTTGACAAAAGGAGTATGATGTGATGAAGAGAGAATGTGTTTAGAATATTGAAAAATAATAGTGTTGATATCTTTCTTAACAAATGTTGATATCATATGCATATCTGTTGATATCATCCATGGTAAAGTTGTTACTCTCAATTATACCAAATACATAAATTTTGTCTTTTACCTCCCCAATATACGATGTCTATATAGGGTGATGAGTTATTGAATTGTTAATATTATGTTTTTTTATTAATGCTTTTTTGTACCCCCTAGAGACACTGAAATATAATGAGGAAAAAGAAAAAATTGATATATTTGGTAAAATGAGCAACAACTATGAGATGGATGGTATCAATATTTGTTTGCACAGTATCAACACTTGTTAAGAAAGATATCAACACTATTATTTTTTGGTATTTTGAACACATTCTCTCTTATCAAATCACACATTCTCTCCCTTAAATCACACTCTCTTTTCATTAAATGAGGCTCTCTCTTCTGCTCTCACTCTTTCACTCTTGCGTGAATCTCACTTACCACGTGGTTATCAACATAATAGAAATAGGTATCAACATAATAGAAATATGTATCAATATATTATAAAGGTATGAACATAAATAAAATATATATATATATATATATATATATATATATATATCTCAACATATTACGATCTTACCAAAATGTTGAAAACTTTTTAATAAACATTGATGCTTTTTATTTTTATATATAAATGTTGATACTTTTTTAGAAATGTTGATACCTATTTATATTATGTTGATACATGCATGTTTTAAAGATAGAGTGGAAAGACTAGAACAAGAGAGAGAGTGTGTGTTTTGACAAAGAGATAGTGTTTAGAGATTGAATTTTTTATTGTATTTTATGATCACCACATTATGTCACTGATATGGTGTTTATGTATTTGTGGTGTTAAAATACATTTCTCTACAAAGATTGTGTTGTTCTTGGTCACTAAATTATTTTTTATTGCTTAAATGTGTTTTGAGTCACCAGCAAATTTTTAAGATTTGGTTTAGGTTCCTAAAAATTATTATTTTAATTTTGGTCCAAACATATAGAAATTACTGGTTTTAGTCCCTGCCATTATTGAGACTCTACTAATTGTTGATGTAGCTAATAGAGCGCCACATCAACAGTGTCATGTGAGAAAAATAAACCTACTCGACCCATAACTCGCTGTTTGAGCCAAATTTATCCCAAATCATGATCTATCCACCACTCAAAATTGGGTCAAATTATGGGTTATGGGTCAGGTTTGGACCAGATTAGGGGTTATGGGTTGGGTTTGGACCAATTATTTGTGAAGTCCTTCCATTATTTTATTCAATTTTTGTTATTTTAATTCTCCGATATTTTCTACTCTCTTCTTCTCTTTATTTATCATGTGTTTTTATCTTCCCCCCATGGAGGCGTAGTGTCCTTAATATCTTGCACGCAATAACTCTAAATTAGGATTTAATTAGAGATTCTTGCACTTAACGTTTATTCATGATTTGTTCCACCCATAATTAGTAATATAGCAATTGCATGTTATTGGTTAAGGCTGATTCTAGGTTGATAAATCTTAACGATCGTAGGATTTATTGATTTAGGATTTGAAAACTTTTTGAGGGACTAATTAGATCTTATTAATTAGATTGTGCAATTGATGCTTAGGGGATTGACGATCGTAGTTTCTTAAGTGAATTGCATGTTAGTTAGAGATTTCAATTAACAACATCTCCTTTATGAAAAATTAATTTAGGAATCGATGACAATAAATCCTAGAATAATTTAGGAATAGTATGCAGGATATTGCGTTTAATTATTGTTAATTTACGTTTGCTTTAATTTTCTTTTAAATCAATTCAAACCCCCATTAATTGCACTTCGAATTGGCTTGTAAATTGCTTGACTTAGGTTAGTCCCTGTACTACATTTTTGGGGTTTACTTAGTTTTATAAATTATTATTTGATCACACAGTAAAATTAACGACGTTTTGGTGTATGTCAAATTTGGTGCCGTTGCCAGGGAAGAAATTTACCCAATTCTTTTTGCTTTTTATTATTTTATTCTTTATTTTATTTCTTTTTCTTTTTATCATTTGATTTTTGTTAATTCTTTATTTTCTTACTTTTGTCCTTTTCCTTTAGAAAAAAAACAAAGAGAAAGTTTTTTTGTTTTTGTCCCTAAAATTTATTATCATGTACTCTAATAATTTTTCTAGTTCACACTGGTCTAGTGTTCCTTGCTTTTCAGGTAATGGAGTTGATTTTGACAGTTTTCAACAAAGGTATCACTGGAGAATGGAGAAATTGGAAAGGCTGCCTAGGGACATCGTTCGGAGGGTATTGCAGACCTTGTCGTACAATGTCGTCGAGTTGTCTGAACAATAATGGAAAGACCACTTAAGCCGATGTGGGTGGTAACTTTACCATCCTACCCCTACCAACCTTCCCTCGATCCTTATCTCCCCTTGTCCTACCTAACCGATGCATACCATTACCAACCACCACCACCTGAACTTCCACCATACCCACATGATCCATGTCCACCACATTCCTACTCACCAGAGCCCATAGATTACCCATCGACATTCACACCCTCTTACCAACCCCTTCTCTACCAACAACAAACTCAATAGCTGCCTGCCCTATCTCTCAATTCTGAAACAACAGTGATGCATGAGTTAATGAAAATAATGAAGGAGATGATGTAGAGGAGTCGAGGGTGGGACAAGGAGTTTCGTGTAGGTTTGCAAGAGTTGAGAGATGAGATAAAACAATCCAAAGAAACCATGGGTGCATCTAGTGGGCACGAGGAAGATAGTCACCAACATAATAAGGTTGTGTGTGAAGTTCCACCATTTGACATCATTGATGATGGTGGGCCTTCAAAGGTTTTGGTGGTAAAGCCACCACGGTTCATCATTCTTGATGATGAATCCGATACAAAGATGGTATTTGAAGAGCCACAATCGGAGGAAGAAGCACATAACAGTTATGTTATTCCTGGTTATTGCCTAAATTCCCCGTCTGTTCCATTACTCCCATTATCCCCCTCTTAGCCTATCATTTATTGCCACTCGAGCTGCACTTTGAGACACATGTCCTTCTCCTTGGACCATGTGAGTATGCTCACTTGGAGGCTGATGGCTAGTTGCGAGTCTTATGTGAAGGGCTTGGATACTTTCTTGCTGCTACTAAGGGAAGGTTAGACCATGTATAGGGACGGTTTGAGAAGCCTCCTAGTGGAAACCTTCATCCACCCCCACTTAGAGTGATTAATTGTTAGATGACCAAGCCAAGGCGAAGCCTCAAAGCTTCACGGCATAGATGGAAGATCTCGACGCTTGGCTCCCAAAAGAAACATGGCTTCCAGGGTCATGACATGACTTACATGGTATGGGATCCCGATGGAGGCCACCGCAGCAACCTTTGGTGGATGTTTATGGACCAGTTCAAACACGATCCTCCATGAGACGGTCGTCGATCGTCTAACTTAAGGACGTTAAACAAAAGTACTGGATGGGAGACAACCCACTGCTTGTAAGTTTTTCTTCCTTCTCTTTTACTTGTTTTACTTCTTTATTTTTGCTCCTGCCTTGTCTTGCGTGAAACACCCTAGCTAACTGTTTACCCGTACGTAGTAAACAAAGCTCACTAGGTTGTTGTCTACCTGGTCGGAATACCTTAGTCCATAGTTACCTTTTTAAAATAGTCATT
>QANU01064405.1:176502-204754 GCA_003254905.1 Nissolia schottii
AAAAAAAAAAGTGAATAAAAGTGTTAAGGAAATTTTCATCGAGCTAATTGGAGAACAAAAATAGCTCGTGGAAGTTGGTCATTACACAGTTGGTTAGCACATATGCCACTAATTCTACTAAGTCTCAGACTTTAGCTCACTGGTCATATAATATCCTACCTTGACCCTGACCCCATTATAACCTTTGAAAGACCTCTTGATGCATGTCATGTATATTTGGTGATCCGTGATGCTTAAAAGAAAGTCAAGCCAACAGACTGCAAGTTGTGATTTTATGAATAAATGAATGGATGACTAATGATGCAAACATTTCCAGAATTCAACTACTATTCATACAACTACAGGAGCTTGGCGGTGCTTCTTTTACATGTGCCTATTGAATGCCCTGCAAAACTGAAATAAGTTCTATGAGATCCAGCAATCAGATGGGAGCCCTGGTTGCATGCAGGCATTTGTACTGCTTTTGCACACAATTAGCCAACAAGCAAAAGCAGAGCCAGATGCTCATGATCAAGGATTCATGTGTGGATTGAATCACATCAAATTAGCAGCCTATTCATATATGGAGCTACAAGTTGTCTTCTAGCTCATCCGGTAAATGTAATTTTTCAACAGCAGCCTGTACAAAAAGAATAATAAGCTTTAAGTCACATGGAAAAGAAAAAGCGACAATAACCGGAACATGTTTTAGAGTGGGAATTGAACAGTCCATAGCGTTACAAAGGAATTGGACTTTCACCAAAACAATCAAAGCAAAACAAAACTGTTTAGCTGTAAAAATCGTTAACAAGTTTGGAGCAAAAGGATTGGTGTTGCAAGGCAAATCACCTTAATGGTAGCAGCATCTGCTGCAGATGGTTTCAAATCCAAAGCAATGCCATAATGAAGCATTGCTCTCTCATGCATGTTGCGCCTCTTGTAGATGTTGCCCATCAAAGCATAGATACTACATTCACGGGGAGCATACTCTTTGAGCTCCTCTAGGACTTCCAATGCCTCATCAAAATGTTCCAAGCTCATGAGTATGTTGGCCTTTTGATACATGGGATACGGATTTTTCTTATCTGCTAAAATAGCCTTCTCCATTATGACCAACGCTTCCTTACTTCTCTGACAAATCACAGAAGCACAATTTCAGAATCCTGTGTATTGAAGAAAACACAAGCCAAAAAACATGCATTTCAGCTTTGTACTACTACAATTAGTTCAACAAGTGATTAACCTTTAAAGCATGCAAAGCAGTTCCAAGGTATGACATTATGACAGAAGATCGGGGATTGATTTTGAAAGCCATCCAGAAATGATGTTCAGAGAACTCAAACTTCTCTTGTCGAAGATATAACATTCCAAGTCCATACCAGGCATTATAGTGCCTTGCATCAACCCTGAGTGCACTCTGGTAGCACTTAATCCCATTCTCAAAATCTTCTAGTGCAACATACCTGCAAGTAGCAAAGAATTACAATACCATAAAAAAGTAATTGAAATCGCGTGGAAGCGTGTATCATAAGCAAAAAAGTCTGTCAATACTCATGTCCACAAAGGGTGTGTGCATATGCAAATCTGGGATTCAGTTGAACAGCTCGTTGGAAATTCTTCAGTGCAATTTCATGATCTTTCTGCAGGCTGTAGCAATTACCCATGGCACACCTGCACCAGAATTTAGTAGAAATGATAAACGAAGCTAAATGATAGTAATTAGAATAGAAAGCCAAATAAAGTAAAACTTAAAAAAGAAACTAAAAGAACTTTCAACTCTCAAGCTCTAATTTGCCTAAAACAAATTCTTGCAGTACGTAACAGCTTCAAAAGCAGAGAGCTCAGGTAAGGATACACAAGTTTTATAAAAGACACTACTTCACGAATATAACTAGGCAGGATATAGGCCCCAATGTAAGACATCCCTGCGGTGGTATCACAATTAAAAATAAATGCTCTTTTTGGCAAGAGCAATGCTAGTGGATATTTTTGACAAAATAGTGAGAATTTTTTGACAAAAATTAGGGGTGGTTGTTGGGTTGAAGGGATCTAAATGACCATGTGGGGAGGGAAGCTAGTGGATATGAGGGGGTTGCATGGAGGATATGGAATAGGAGTAGCAAATGTAAAGGATAGGATCATACATGATTTTTAGTTAGCTTTCAATTTTACAATAGCGAACACGTTCTAAGAAACGGGACGAACATCTCATCACCTATAAGAGTGGACGGACTTGTTCACAGATTAATTTCTTTCTAATAAGAAAATCGGATAGAAAACTTTGCACGAACTGCAAAGTAATACCTAGTGAAAGTCTAACGACTCAGCATAGGGCCTTGGTGATGGATATACACGTTTTGAAGCAAGTGAAAAGAAACAACCAGGAGAGGATCCCAAGGATTAAGTGGAGGCAATTGAAGAGCGAAAAACATAGGATTTTCCAAAGAAGGGTTATGGAAGAAGTGAGTTGGGAGACACAAGGAAAGGCAAATGAGTTATGGGATAAGATGGCCAAAGAGATCAAGAAGGTGGCAAGAGAGACACTTAGGGAATCTAGGGGCCTTGGATTTAAAGGTAGAGTCTTGGTGGCGGGATGAAAGCGTACAAGATCAAGTCAAGGCAAAAAAGGATTGCTCTAAAACTTGGTCTAGATGTAAGAATGCTGAAAATTGTAAAAAATATAAGACAACTAGTAGAGAAACAAAAATGGCAGTGAGCGAAGCACAAGCTAGGGCTTTTGATGGGTTATACCAATCCTAAGGCACTAAAGCAAGGGAAGGGTATTTACAAGATAGCTAAAGGTAGGGAAATAAGAGCAAAAGACTTGGACCAAGTGAAGTGCATCAAGGATGAGGAGGGTGAAGTCCTGGTCACAGAACAAGACATCAAGATTAGGTGGAAGAACTACTTTCAAAAGTTGTTTAATGATGGGCAAGAGTCTTTCCCACAATCAGATAGATTAAATATTAGGGAAGAAGATCCGACTTATACGTTTTATCATAGAATACGAGAAGCGAAGGTAAACGAAGCTTTGAAGCAGACAGAGAATGGTAGGGCAATAGGACCGAACAACATGCCTATCTAATTGTGCCTTGGAGAAAAAGGAACATGGTGGCTTACAAAGCTTTTCAACGAGATCATGAGGTCGAAGAAAACACCATATGGGTGGAGGAGGAGTGTCTTGGTTCCCATCTTCAAAAACAAGGGAAATATACAAAATTGTGCAAACTACACAGGGATTAACTTCATCAGCCACACTATGAAATTATGGGAAAGAGTAATTGCACTAAGATTACGACAGGAGACCCACATCACATAAAATCAGTTTGGCTTTATGCCTAGGAGGTCTACCATGAAGGCGATCTACCTATTGCGGAGATTGACGGAGAGATATCGGAAGGACCAAAGAGACTTACATATGGTTTTCATTGATTTGGAGAAAACGTACGATAGGGTGCCAAGAAAGATTTTATGGAAGGTTCTACAGAAGAAAGGAGTTCGGATTGCTTACATACAAGTAATCAAAGATATGTATGACAGGGTCACAATTAGCGTAAGAACGCAATGGTCAACTCTGAGTCCCTATCTTTTCACCCTTGTATTGGATGCTCTTACTGAACACATTCAATGCCCAGTTCCCCAATGCATGCTTTTCGCAAATGACATTGTTTTGGTGGGAAAGTCGAGAAAAGAATTAAATGGAACGTTAGAACTATGGAGAAAACCGCTAGAAATACATAGTTTTCGTATAAGCAAAGTAAGACCGAATATATGGAATATAAGTTTAGTAAGAGGCACAAATCTAAACGTAAAAGTAAAAATTGGAGACGATCATATACCACACCTCACAAGGTTCAAGTACCTTGGCTCCAGTATCCAAAGTGATGGAGAGATAGAGAGTGATGTTAATCATAGGATGCTAGCTGGGTGGATGAAATGGAGGAAGTGCATCAGGAGTTCTGTGTGACAGAAAAGTGTCACTCAAGCTTAAGAAAAAATTTTGCCGCATAGTTGTAAGATCAGCAATGTTATACGGGACTGAGTGTTGAGTAGTAAAAAGCCAACAGAAGAATAAACTCAACGTTACAGAAATGAGGATGCTACGGTGAATGTGTGGACACACTAGACAAGATAGGATTAAAAACGATTGCATTAGGGAGAAGGTCGGGGTAGCACCTATAGTACAAAAGATGGTAAAATCCCATCTTAAGTGGTTTGGACATGTAAGGAGAAGACCATTAGAAGCCACAATGAGGAGAGTAGATCAAGTGGCAAGTAACTCAATAGTTAGAGGTAGGGGTAAACCTAGAGTAACTATAGAGAAAACTATTAGAAGAGATTTAGAAGTTAATGATTTACATGAAAACATGACTCTTGATAGGGCACCGTGACGTCGCCTGATCCATATAGCCGACCTCACATAGTGGGATAAGGCTTTGTTGTTGTTGTTGTAGGGTTGAAGGGATATAATTCCACTTATTCATCCAAAAAACAATAAGCGTAACACATCATTCTCGTAACTAAATTCTGACACAGTTCTACCCTCTAGTATTTTTGTTTTTGCAAAAACAAGATGCAGTTTTGACCCACAGTGCCCACACAGAGATGGGCATGACACACAAAAAGATTCATTTTAGAAGATGGGAAGTAAGTAAACATTAAGGGCAGAAACTTCAGTTAGAAAGAATAAAAATCAATTTCAGTCAGGCGAAATAATATGCAGTGGACCAAATGATTACAAGAAAGTTGAATGCGAGCCTACCAAGACTGAGGAGCTAAGCGATCAGTTGATATCAGTTCGTGTGCCAGGTAACTTAACTTCATATCTTCTTTCAAATGCTGAACCAGAGATAAATTAGTCTTGTGGCAAGCAGTTTGTAGTTCTAAACTTAAAGTGAAAGCAGGAAGTTAGAGAAGTACAAGAAAATAACATTAACAAGTTCATTGTCACTTATCAATGTTCATGGCTCTGAAAATTTGTAGGTACAACCACAACACAAGGAAGCCTTTTACATAAATAGCTGCCCGCATCAGAGAATTCTTAGCCTCAAATTCACAATTTTAGGGTAGGAGCAAGGGCAAGGGCATCCATCCCAAACATTGGTTATGAAGATAATACTATTCTACTATAAACTTACTAGTTGAATTAGCCAAAATGTGAGTCAGAAACGCAACAGAGAAAGGAAGACAAATGATTTGCTTGACTGGAGAACATATATGTTAACTCACATAAAGGACTGTCGAGTATATATCCATTCCTTCCAAACTATACGGTGTAATCTGACGAGCAAGACTAAAGGCCCGATCAGCTTCTAAATAATCAACCAACTCAAAGTGTGCTTTTCCAACCTGCAATAGAACATATTCAAGTATCATGACAATGAAATTCATCAGTACCAGAATAAAGATGTACGAGAATGAAGTAAAAACATTTATGTTAATACAGCAGAAGCTGATTCCAGTGGAGCAACAGCTCCGGAATTGTATAACATGAACAGAAAAATGAAAAAACAAGGCATGAATATAACATCAATCAATGCTGATGAACCAAGACCTAAAGAAAGCATTAGAATATAACATCATTAGCCTGAATTTAGTATATCTCTCTCAGTCAATGCTGATTAGAATATAACATCATTAGCCTGAATTTAGTATATCTCTCTCGGTCAATGCTGATGAACCAAGAAGTCCTAAGAAAGACAAGAAAATGTAATCTAAGACACAACCAAAATTACCTGAGAAAGAACCCAGCAAGTATTGTAATGGCTATGAGGAAGTTTCAGATAGGTATCCAATGCATCCTGTTTCATAATAAACAGATATTAGAAAACAGCATGCAATTGAGGACACGGTATTTTCTTCATTGTATATCTCTATTTACAGTACTTTGAAAAATAGGTAATACAGATGATATCAGATTTTCTCCAGAAATTACTAATACCTGGCATTTATATAAGCAGGCAAGTCTATACCCTTCACCAAGAATTCTTAGAAGGGCCACTATTTCTGAAGCACCTCCGATAACTTTGGAACCATTCATTGCTAGCCCACCAACTTGGAAAGTTGCTGTTTCTTGTTCATAAGATTTAACTTCAACAGCAGTAGACAAACAAGAAGTTGTTGATGTAATATTTAGTCGGGTCTCATCTAGAACATCATTATGAACCCCTAAAAATAAAGAAATGAGAACTCATTACTTGTAACGAGATTTAGACCCAAAAAAGACTCCCCTGAACAAAGAAAATGCATAAACAATAATTATTGATGGATACACAAAACCTTCAGCTTATTATTATTAGAGTTCAACATATTAGGTTGCCCCTGGCAGTGGACTCATAATCTTATCTGGCATCAGCAATTTAAATAAACAAATATAAAAGGCACCAGCAAAGCATCAATGATGAGAATTTTTCTTCCGGATAGTATCTTTAGAAAGGCAATAGCATAGAAGACAATTGACAAAAGAAATCTAACATCACCAGTTAGGATGCAACTTGCACAAGCAAATGAATTGGCTTAACTGGCACTGCACTAAAACAGTAGTATTTAACAAGGAAAACATCCTCACATGGCAAAAAAAATTTCTATAATAAAGTAGTGATATATATATATATATATATATATATATATATAAAGATTTATCACCTTCAACATTGTTTTCATTGTGCCATGACTGACCCTTTCGAACTGTCATGGTACGAAATGCCATCGGGCTAAGCTTTGACCCTCCAAGATACTTAGAACAGTTACTAGTTCCATTTACAGATACAACTGTTGCATTAGCATTTGCATTCACACTTGCTTCACTCGAGAGTCTTGAACTACGACGAGGGCCAGAATCAGAAAATAATCGACCAGAAATCTGGATAATATACATCAAAATAAAAAGAATGGTGAAAAATGAGAGAATTTAATATCATATATCATATAATCTATATAGTCAGCCATTCACCTAATATACATATTATAGCATTCATGCAAAAAATCCTTAAAAATACTCAGATAAAAAAATTGTCAATTAAGTTCTATAATAATACGAAAATATATATAGAAATTCATCTTATAATGCATGGCATTATAAATTCATAATGCCTCCCAACAAGAAGAAAAAATCCAGAGCATAATGCACAATAATAGAGCCAAGCTGAGATGCAAAGAAGATTCTGAAAAGTAACTGTATTACAATCATATAAATTGGGACCAACGGACACATGAACTCAAAAGGTAAATTCAGATGTCCATAAATTCATGACTAAATGGGAACAAAATTGATGTCTGATGATAGTATCAGAAATCCTATAGCAAAAGGCTCTCCCTGGTATATGCTTGATTGAATTTGCCAATTTTCATTAAAACGCAATTTGAACAAATCAACACTGCTTCTGCTCAAACTAAAAAGTATCGAAAATTCACATGGCATTTCAGATTAAGACACACTCAACCAAATCAATGTATATATACAGCACAAATGCCATATGAGGTGAGGAGTTTATGTAGTGATGCCAGGGAAGGCACAAAAACCAACCTTTCTTAACTTTCCTTCACCCACAAACTTTCTTCGAGGGGCTTGGATAGAGTTCACTGTTGACTTAGGAGAGATATCACCACCAAGAGTACTCGGATTTGGGCCATTAGGCAACACATTCCTACACAAAGGCGGTGGAGCAACATTTGACAACTGCAGAAAGGTGAGAACAAAATATGTAAACCATTTGAAAAGAAAAATGGACAGCAACACACGTCCAATAGACCAAGGATCATGCATTATCATTTAAAGGAAATATGGGGACGCCTTTGCATGTATTTTGGAATCCTGCTGGCCAAATTCAGGTATATAGAAACTATTGTCTTCCTGACCATATTCAAGTTGATGGAAACTAAAGTAAATATCTTACTGAGTCTCAATAAATTTGAAGTTACATCAATTTGGTTCTGAAAATAATTTGATGTCAATTTAGTTAAAACATTTTGAATTTTGATATCAATTTGGTGCTATATTGAAGATTAGGCCAAAGATTTCATGTCAAAACCATTGGAATTTAAGACAAAATTGATGTCAAAATTCAAAGAGTTAGAACTAAATTGATGTCAACAATTTTTCCAACACCAAATTGATGTCAACTTCAAAATGTTAGAACTAAAAATAATATTTACTCTAAAAACTATTACTTGGTCAACAACTTAGCTTTCCACAATTTTTTAATAAACATTGTAAAACCAGTAATACTACTTAGCGAAGAATCAGCTACAGCTACAGGATATACTTGTGCTTAATTCTAACAAACATTAATAAGCGCAGATACAGATATGATAAAATTACATACAATTACCTGTGCCGCCATTGGAGATGGGGTGTTACAAAATGATGTGTTGGATGGACCACTATTAATGGGCGGACTAGCAGTTCCTCCTAATATATATGCCCCGTGATGATTTCCAGCAATATCCTTTAGACCTTGCATCTGTCTCAATTTCCTTGGACTGGCATCTTCAGAGACAGAGGGTCTAACTGCAACAACCACATTACAATCCTCAGTGAAGTGCGGGCTTGGAGAGGTTGCACAGTTTAGGTATTGCTTTTGTATGCAAATAGAAGCTGCTTCACCAAAAACTGTATTTGCTTCTTCAGCAGCACCTAAATATTCAGAGAAGAGTACAATGATAATGATGATGACAACAACAACAACAAAAAAACGAATGAAAGAAAAGAGTTAGGGTGTGTTCACAAGTTGGGTTTTGGAGGGGAAGGAAAGGTTTTGGGGGCGTAGCCATGCTTTTTACATATAAAAATCATGACTAAACCCCCTAAAACCTTTCCTTCCCCTCCAAAACCCAACTCGTGAACACACCCTAAATATGTTTTGCATTGCTTACCTACCTTAAATCTACTTCATATTGAGTAATATGACAATTTCAATATTTGGTAGAGCCATAAGCATTTTGGTAAAACGAGAGCTTTTCTATGGTGCTCATTAATTTTTGCTTTTTATCTATCATCCTTTACTAGTTATGGGCAACCTACCATAAGCCTATGCCTAATGCTCAGTCACCAAAACAAAATGATTAAACAATAAGTTCACTATTCCCATTTGATAGAAGGTTGAACATGTTTGCTTTGCTTTAAGCAGAATCCTCTCATATCTGATACAAACTAAAAGTAAGACCATCCAAAAGGGAACCACACAACTTAAAAACTTATCAAGCAACCCCTAAAGTGAGACAAGATTTCTCCAATTGGTTCATCAAATATGCCCACTGAGCTTTGGGATCAACTATTAAGCGAATTCATAATACAGACCTAATATGCACAGCTCCTCATATGCAGCCCACATTAAAGGATCTATTGATAGTGCCAGCTTAAAGTGCCGTATTGCACTTTTGTTTCTGTCGGTGTACCTGAGAAAGAAGAATAGAAATGAAAGGGTATATAGAAGGATTAAACTGGATGTGAGAGCAACATGAAATACTAGAAGCTAAATAAAAGACAGAAACTTACTAAGATAAATAGATCATTGAATGGAAACAGTGTAATTAAAAAGTGGCTATAGCAGCACTATAGCGCACCAGAAATGGAGCACGGCGCTATGTTATTAATAGTGGTTATAGCGATGCTATAGCTGTTATAGCAATGCTATAGTGGCATTCATAGTGAATTTTTGGCTATCCACTATTTCTGCTATTGATAACATTGAATGGAAATCAGGCTATGATACATAATGGGACAAATATTCATAAATTAGAAAATATTTAATGGGAATTAACTACCAAATGACAACCAAGCCTTTGAGAGAGGGACATAGACAGAGTGAAGCAGGAGATTTCAAAAAAGGGTTGTGCTAATCGAGAAAAGTGAGATTATTTGTAACCCATTATATTATAGAACCTTATGCAAAAGTCTTGAGCAATACCAACAAAAA
This sequence comes from Nissolia schottii, assembly GCA_003254905.1. NCBI lineage: Eukaryota > Viridiplantae > Streptophyta > Magnoliopsida > Fabales > Fabaceae > Nissolia > Nissolia schottii. The sequence goes on from QANU01064405.1 coordinate 186,399, forward strand.
CAGCTATTAAGCTAGCCAAAAAAAATAGATGCTATAGAACTGGTTGCCATACTCGAGTTAAAATCACACCATACCGTCTACTTAAAGGGTGTCAAAATACGCCTCATGCAATTTTCTACAGATACTCTTTGTATTTGTCCATCCTTTTGTGGCAATGCAGATCATTTGCAAAGATAAAAAACTTCACTACAATTTTTAAACTTTTCTAGGGATGGTCATGAAAAACTATAACTCTCTTTAGCTTCTCATATGTTTCACATAGAGCGAATAACAAAGTCACTTCCAATTATGTCTACTTTCATGTTAAACACACACACGCACACGCGAGCGCGCACGCGCACACATATTCCTTTCAGCCCATTCAAAATTCAGAAAGGGAGTGGGGGACCAATTGACAATTGATGAGAAGACTAATAAGCAACCTGTAAATGAGCCCTAATAGATAATGACCAGCTGCGCCATTTGGAACCTACAAAGGTAAAAAAAAAGAAACAAAAGAAAAGAAAAACCATTCACCTTCTAGCAAATGCATCAACAAATTATAACAAAAAAGCATCTTAAAACAGAGGAGCACATCAGAACTTATTTGACAAGTGAATATGCATTTGATAGTAGCAAAACTGGACAAGGAATAAGAAGGGAAAAGAAGAGATAAATGGATTTAAATTGTCCAGGAAATTAAGCTTTGCCACAAATATTTTAGTAAATTTGACAAAAACAGTTTGGGGGACAACCATTAATATGAAACACATTCTAAAATGCACTTTGTACCTCTGCACCAGGCTCATTAGCAGGACATAATGCTGCTTCAGCTTCACTAAGAAGATCCATTTGGAAGCATGATATAGCAAACAAGTATCGCGATTGAGCCATTCGCGTTCCTGCACGCAATAAAGAAGAAAGAATAACAAGAGAGATATGATATAATGCAAAACAATGTTACACATCTACACAATAATTGCAGACAAAGGAAAGGAAACATTTATTAAAAGCAAATTAAAGAAGCAAAAGAGTGACCCCCTGAGACAGCTCAGTTTGGCAGAGCTGTGGGAGGTGCAATGAGAGCGTATCGTCTTAAACCCTCGCAATACACTCTGTCCCCTTTCCCATCCAAATCCCCCTCCCATCGGGGGCCAATTTAGGCTACCCCACAAGGCCCACTCCAGTGGTTGGGATCTCCTCATGACCCAAAAGGCGCAGAGAAGTAATGATGATATCTTAAAATAAGAAGGAACGTAACTCCGAAACTAGTTGAGATATAAATAACCAAACATTGCAAAAAAAACATACCCTTTAAGATATGGTACGCAGAATAAGCCCGATTGCTCTGCAAGTAACAGCTAGCTAACAATTGCAAATTTGTCTGCATTAAAAAAAACAGTAACTATCAAACTAAATACCAACTTGGAGAGACTAAAAGACGTCATCCAGCAACAACAAATGAAATTTAATAACTATCCCAAGAAAAGGCAGCATAAATTTCATGAACACAAAGTAATTATTAACAGAGTTATAAGGATGCATAATTCTTGATTAGGCACATCCCAATACATGCATCATAGACACAAAAATACAAAAGGAGACATCTCAATCCAAATGAATAGGCCAAAATGTATGATATAAAAATATTTAATAAATTACAAAGAGGGAAGTTTTAAAACCTGATATCGACATTTTCTCTTAAATCAATGTGCCTTATTCAAATTTGTTAGTCAATACATTAAAAGCACAAATGTTGGGGGCTAGGTTATGCCTTGGCCAACATGAGATACGAACAGCACAAAACACCGTTTAATCCTAATGCTAATTTATTTTTTTAATAAACAGCTTCACATACAGCCAAATAACCATTGAAAGCCATACCAAGATTTCTAGAACTGGCCATACTATACTATAAGTAGCAAATAGCAGTCACACTCATAGAAACCCCTTTTTCAGTGTTACAGCACACTCAGCTTCATATAAACTAACGAAGAGCCAAAGAAACTTCAAACCCCAATTTAATAACAGTGTTTAAGTGTCAATAAATAGGAGAAATTAATTCAAAAAATAAAAATCCAAATATTGCCTAAGCAAGTAACACTCATGAAACATACGAAGACAAATTGAATCAAATATCAGTGTAACGACCTAACCGAAAACCACCGATCTTGAAGCATGAGTAATGTAGCGAAAGCGTGCTAAGAAGCATGAGAGGGAGAAAAAAACCGAAGAAGAAAAAAAAACCATAAAAACATCGAAATTTCTAGAAGTTGCAGCCTTAGGTAAATAATTATGCGTTTAGGTTTTCACGGAGTTTCTGACGAACAAAACAGAAGGAAAAGAAAAAAAACAAAAAAGGTGCAGTAAAGTGAAGTGTTCGTGAAAAAAATAGAGAGAAAAGAGAAAAGGGAACCTCGGAGGGGAACTGGGCGCAGAGGCGCTGAGAGATGAAGATTGCGTTGGAGTGCATGAAATGGTGAAGGCTCTTCTGCACGCAGTCTATGAGTATCGCTTCCATGCCTTCTTCGCTTGTTTGAGAGAGATGAAAGAGAGAGAAGGAGGGGGAGGGAGGGTTTTGGCACGGGTGCTTTTTCAGTTTTTCGTTTTGGTTTGTTTTGGTTCGGTTCGAATTATCAAGTGGGGTGTGGGGTTGGGGGTCGCACGTGCTCTATCGCTTGGTTTTCAAATTTTGTCACGTGACGGCAAGGATCATGTTATGCTCAGGCTTCATCGTCCAACTCATTCAAATAATGCACCGTTGCTGTCATGTCAATATTATCAGAGAATAGTGTGATTGGCCACTTCACACTACCTCGAGTAAGGTTGCTTCCTATGGAAACTAACTGAGACTTTCAGTTGGAGGTTTCAGCTATCGCATCCTGAACTCCGGTGGGTTAGTCGACTCGTTCCTCCACTAGGATTTGCCAAGTTCAATGTCGATAGCAATCTTCATAGCAACCCCACCTCTGCTGATTATGGTGGGTTACTCCGCACTAATCAAGTCAATTGGATCATTGGCTTTTCTTGTTGGCATGGTTAGACCTCCATTCTTTTATGCCGAGCTCTTGGGCTATAAAACGGGGACTACTTCTTGTGCGTTCTCAAGGAATCTACCAATTGGTATGTCACTCCTTTCTCGCCATTGATTGCATCAAGCATGGTGTTTCCGTCTACCACCGCCGTTCCTACGCAATTGAGGACATCTAGACGTTGCTCAACAAAGATTGGATTGTGCTTCTCGAACACGCTTGAGGGAAGGTGACTCTTATGCTAATTGGCCGGCAAAATTCAAGTGTTGCAAGTGAGGTTTCTTTCCAACTTTGGACCTCTCCTCCTGCTACTCTATGGTTGTTGTCAAGGGATTTGTCTAGCGTTTATACTCTTCGGCGTTAGATTTCGTTTATTTTTCTACCGCATCAAAAACAAATATGAGAATTTACAAACCAATTGAGGTTTGGTCCCAGCTCTCAGCTAAGAGAGTCTACCACATGGAACTGTCCCACAGTACTCAAATAACATTGTGTTGTTGAAAAGTGCATAGTTTGCTAAAGCATCAACAACCAAATTACAAGCTCTAAGAATATTCATAGCCTCAAATCTTCTAAAAAGCAAAGCAAAAGTAAATATATCTGATAGAGTCGTCCTTATAAGGGAGTAGTCTAGGAAGCCATCGTTGAGCTTGTTTATTGTGTCTATTAAATCTCTCTCTCCAAATAAATTTTCAAGCAACCTAACTCATGCAAACAATTCCCTAGCTATCATAATATTTCCTTGATCAACCTCCAGCGTTTACATACCATAAACAAACTTCCCTGCAATAAACATGTCATTGCTGTTTCTAATAAAAATACCTAAACCATAGGAACTCTCAACCTCATCTTTTGCAAAATCCACATTTATTTTGTAGCTTTCAAGACAAGGGGCTAACCACCGACATACAATATTCAGTACACACACATTAAGCCATTTCGATTACAACATTTGACAATAAAAACTTTAGGGCTAACTGGAATACTACTCATTTAGCCCACGCAAAACTTCTTCACGATTAACCTCCTTGGGTATGACTGCTCCATGCGACTGTCCCTCATAGCTCCTCCCTTTGATCGGCGTCAGTCCCTGAGTCATAAACGAATGGGGGTGAGAACGTCGCGTTCTTAGTAGAAAAACCTTTGACATCGGGGATTTCTTATTACTTCAGTTATGATCCAGGCCGCTCAGGGAATCACTATGTGTCACCATAGATACTAAACTCCCTACTTGTTAGTTATTGTTTCACCTAGTCCTGAGCAACTTTACCTATTTTACTAGGTGACTGAGTTCTTCTAATCTTTGCCCTAATTATTAGGGAAACATCTTCATATCATTTCTTTGAAGTCTCATAACTCATAGACGTACTTTAGGATTCTCATAAATATGGCATATGCATAGATCACATATAACATGCATGAGGGGATATGGAGTTCTCTTACGCACCATGTGGTTGCGTCCTTCTTGTTGCATTAGTCGTTCCACCCATGTAGTCGTGGTCGTTTGGGTACAACCTACTTCTGTTTCCGTATCGTTGACGACCAGGCAGCGCTATAACCTGAGTGGTAGCTCACCAATGATGTACGATGTCATAATCATCGAACAATGATAGGGAATAACCATCCAACTTGTGGAATGGCAAGGGGTCGACCCTTTAACTCGACCAAGCGTTGACTCGTTCGTTCTTTTCATTCTCTTGGAACATTGTGACGTCACATTCTTGCATTCATCTTTGCATCCTTCCTTTTTAGCTTTAACATTATATCAGGTCGAAGCCTGTATTCATATCATTAACTAATCCATCTTGTCGGACTGGCAAGGGGCTTGTCCTTTGAACGTGCCAAGCGAGGGGATTTCCCTATTCATATAACTACATTCATCATGAAGGTACTCCGAGCTGCTTGTGGCTGGTACCCTCTTAAAGTCTTTACTTATTCCCTATGTTCACTTATGTGCTTGTCATATTTAGGTGATCATTCCTCTAGTTATCTAAGGTTATCCTAACATTCTAATGACAACTCGTTCCTCATGATGCTTCAGTAATAATATATAACATCCATACAATTAATCACATATATCTTTTACGCTTAACTGGTGGTATCGTGGTGCTTATTGGGACCTTTGTACCCTGGGGATGTTCTTCAGACGCTCAGCTGCCTCCTTGGGCTCACTCAGCGACATTCATTCGAATGACCATTCCTAGTCATTCGAATTACTTGAATATTTTGCTCTCGAATCAATGAGTCATTCGAATGATCATGCCCTAATCATTCGAATGACCAAAAGTCTGAGGGGAAACCTGTGAGCAATCTTGCTTCTAAATCCTTTCCTAACCCATTCGAAAACCCTTTTCCTTAACTTCTTTAAGTTCATCAAAAACCTAGCCCTCTCTCTTTTGAAATCACTCCCAAAATCATTATTTTCATATTAAAAGCACTAATTCCCTCTAGGTACGCATATATCCCAAACAAGACACAGATATGCATCAGCAAACTTCCAGGCAATCAATGGCAACATAAACAACATATACATAATAACAATCACGTATAAATCACTAAAGTAGTGATTTTGCCAAGACTACCCAATTCTTAAGAATTTTTGTTAATATATTATCATTTTATCGTTTTTTATTGTAGGACTTTGTTGATGAATCTGAGACATTGTCATCATTGATTACACCTGCTAAGCGAAAGTAGCTTAAGGTGGAAAAGGACGGTTCAATTGATGGGGACATTGATCTACCCATTCAGATGTCAAGTAGTAAGGATTTGAAGGGTTCGATGAAGAAGAAATCAAGGCCATCATAAACAGAAGTTGCTACGTTGTCCACTGATCATGTTTTTTGCTTCCATTGCATAAAATTGCAGTTTATCTTGAATTGTTTTTTTGCTTTTTTGAACTTTGCCCCTTGACATTTTGGTGGCCTTTAACTTTCATTGCCTCGAATTGGGATAACCAAGTTATTAAAAGAATTGTTGTATATGACCATGTGGAACAATTGTGTTTGCAAAAAAAAAAAGCACGGCATTCATTATTGCACATAGTAATAGTCAATTGATTTTACATTATACAATTCAACATCATGTATCTGGAACTTTCACAAACTATTGTGAAAACAAATAACAACAACATTATAATTATTGCATCAATGAAAGAAAAAATCAATTACAAATAACAAATTTTAGTTCTCATGTAGATTTCTCAACTACGTAAAAAAATGTCAGTGTTGAAATTGCCAGAACTTAGAATCGTTTGTACAAAATAATTTATATTTTTACAGTATGGATGAGTATGCTTTTACCTGAGGTACTCACTTATTTCTAATTATTTTATGAATCAAACGTAATCACTGTCAAAAGGAATCATTACAATTGATTTTATATTACACGATTCAAAAGGATTTATATGAAACTTTCACATTTGAGGAAAAAAATTATCCTCAACATTATAATAATTGCATCTGTGAAAGAAAAACGAAATTGCTCAAAACAATTTTTAGTGTCAAGTAGATTTTTCAACTAGGTGAAATTATGTAATTTTTAAAAGTAACTTTTACTCCTCTCAACAAATTTTATATTGCAATGTCATGTACGTATACTTTTCTTCGATTGATTTGAAGGATATTTTGTTGACAATAAAATCATAAGATTTAACAAGGAACCACCACAAGTTTCTTATGTCAGATATTTTAAGGGGCACAAATTTCTTCTTGAATCAATTACTCTTATATTACATTTGATATGCATTGCATGGCTGGGGAAAAAGCTTAACCGCGTAGCAGTCCTTGACGTTGATCAAAGCAAGAACATGACTACAGCTGCTACTGTGTGTGTTTGACTCACATTTGAACACACAAGAAAGATTAGCTGCGGGGATACAAGTCACATTTTATCTTTAACAAGGTTCAGCTTTCACAAGTGATTTAATTATCACACGCAACCTATAGGTGCCTAATGTTTACTTTCCTATTAGTTTGTACTATGGCTACATTGGAAATGATGAGTAATGTATATCTTTTGTCTCATAATTGTTTTTCTGCACACACTACCTACAGGCCATAGCTTTTCACATTTTGGGAAAAATTACTCTTCCCAAAGTTAACAAATTGTACTACTGGCATGCTGAATATAAATTCAAATTTTTTATTTTATGTATAAAAAATATACATAGAGTGTTTACAAACCATATTTAATATTTATTTTATACAATGATAAATGAGCATGAAAAATAAACAAATTTTAGATATACTGTCTTCGACTATAACAAATCGGTTTTATTTTTTTATTGTGACGATATGGCTTCATGATATGATTATAAATTTACTTTGAAGGCAAATTAAATTAGTCAATGAAAAGTTTAAAACACACCCGAAATATTCCTTGGAAATGAATTATATTTCTACAAATGTAGAGCATGTATATTTGTGAATCCATACCATTCGTTGCCACATAAAGATATTAGAATGAATTTCATATTTAGCTGTTTGACCCATTGGAAAGTAAAGTATTAATTACATTTAGGTATAAGCTCTACATAGTGTACTATCACATCTGGCAGTTAGGAAGGAGTAATGTAATCACTTTGACGAGATAAATATGAATTATACCCTCTGAAATAATTTGAAAGAGAAGAAAGAGCCAAAATTTAAATCTTCTCAAATATGTATAGTCAAGATAATTCTTTTAAAAAAATGTGATAAGCTCAAATAGTCATGACTCTCAACTATGATTCGAAGATAATAGATATATTTCGGTAAACTGTGGGTAGCAATTTATCAAACCCATATAAATATATTGTAGCATTCATATCTTCAAGTAATTTAAAATTGAAAATTAAAATTACAAAGATTTGGTTTTTTAGACTTTTACACTAAACTTTAACTGATAATAGGCTTTGGACGTGGGGCTACTTTAAATTGGTGATGTATGTCACAGCTTTTGATGCATCAAAAGACTGTAAAAAAAAGTTAATCATAATATATTGGTTCTAATCTTGACAAGAATTTTGGATATGAGCTAAAAAGTTAACCCCCCACGACGCTGTGTAATAGCAAGTACAAAATGGACGTACTAAACCCATAGATCCAGTTGTAGCATCTTAAGGGTTCAAGTAATTTAAAGTTGAATATTAAAATTACAAAGATTTTTTTTGTTTTGCCTTTTACACTAAACTTTAACTTTATAATAGTAGGCTTTTGTAGCACTACTTTAGAGGTACTACATAAATATTAGTTTAATACATCAAACGGAGATCATAATTTCTGCAAGCCTCATCTTGATTTAGTAGTAGTCTTTTTGCAGACTTTTAATGAAGTCCATGGTAAATCAGATTGAATGGAGCCAAAATATATTTTTAGAGGTTGAATGGAAATTACTCACTACCAACAGTAGATGTAAACATTATGTACGTAGTGTGTAGTGCATAGAAGTAATTCTCAATGCTTTCTGTACTGTATATCAGTTACAATTTTTACTAGCAGATTTGATGTAGACATCTTAGTTACCAAAACCAAATGAAAATAAGAGTAGACTTTGGATAGAGTTTGGCTAAACGTACTAATCAATCGTACGGTAGTCAGTTTTTATAATTTTATCCCATGGAAACTGAGTGAGTGGATTATGAATTGTACAGGCAACCATACGCTATGCATAAGATAGAAATAGTAGGCTACTACTTAGGCTACAGATACGGTAGACAGAGAGAGGTTCTAATAGTGATATGAATTGTAAATTTTATAATATATATATATATATATATATATATTCACAATCAATGAAAAATATCGACCAGAAACTATGTGCTTTGTGTCCATTTAAATACAATTATTACTGTTATAATTAGTATATTTATAGCATGCACTACCAATCCAACTTAAAGTTGTTTTTTGCTTGCCAGTTAGAAAGCTAGAAAAAATTCATAATTATGTTTGGACTAAACAAAATCAACCATGGATAGACAGAAAATCTAAATGAATCCCATGGAAAAGGGGATTTGGATGACCAAATACCATCTAGGTAGATTCATAAAAATTTCGTAAATATTGTCTAATATTTACCATTCTAACACTAATTTAACTAAAACAAACTCCAACAGTCTCAACATACTGTAACAATACACCTACATAATGCACCTTCCTCCAAATAATTTTTTGGGGCCATGTTTCCCATATGGATGCATGTTCCGTGTTTACTATGACTATCTAACAAAGTTTATGTGCTATGCTAGCTATTGTATACAATAGGTGCTTTTTTTAGGGAAAGGTTGTAGTCAACTTGATTGACAACCTATAAAAAGTAATTAATATGGCTGTAGAGGCTTTTCACTCGGTTTTGTGTCTAGCCTGTACATGATTTAAACTATGACAACAAGAATTCACAACAATGTTAAATAAATATTATATTAATTCCCTAATCCAAACATGGTCCCATGCTTATTATTGGTGTAATATTTATATCATGTTCATATACGATGTATGTTTCTGTGTCTCACAATGTAATGTAATGTAACATAAGCAACAATCTTTTATATATCAGCAGGTTATTACTCATTTGGAAAAATATTTGCATCAACGAGAGCTATTTGGACACAAAACGAAGACTGGCACCTATTCATAACAATTCAGGCGAATAGGGTATGTAATCGAATTTATAGTTAATACATGATCACAAATAATCATTTACAATTCATACAGTGATACAGACATACACACAAATATATCTAAGTGTTGTATATTGCATGCTTTCATAATAAAATTTATGTTTAACTTACATACTCCCAGAATATTATTGTAACTTAATATTTTTGACAATCTATGATATTAGATATATGTCTCTTAAAATTGTCAATTTATTGTAAATTGTATATTGTTGTAACCTAAAATTTAATTATGATATTAGCTATATGTGGTGTAAAAATATATTTATTAATTAGTTCTGTTTTGAATTGTATATAATGTAGGCTAAATCCCTCTTAGTTTCATACAAAAATATGGAAGAAGATGCAGAGATGCTGTCTACGCCATAGATGACAAGGACAACTGCTTTCCATTTAGGATAAGGCCATGTTCAACAGTTGCTGTTATAGATGAAGGGTTTCAAGAGATATTAGAATTCTATCAACTTAGACAGAACTATGTGATTGAGTTATATTATACTGATAGGATAATTTTTCATATAAATCCTAAAGATGAAATGCAATACAAGATACAATATAGAAGAGAAATATCTAAGAACATGACTTTCATTTTACCCTTTGATATCTATCAACATTTGGAAAACTTTATCCACAATCATATAGTTGAGCAAAACATTCACAATATTCCACACGAGGATCAAAACAATGAGCAACAACCTATTGTTCAACAAGAAGATGATCCAGCTAATGTTGAATTGCTGCAACAACTTGATAGGTAACATGGTTTCAATTAAGTTAATATTTGCACAATAAGTTTATTAACCTCATAAATAAAACTTTGTTATATTATGAATTATTAAATGCAGGGAAATCTCTGACGCAACTTTTACAAACAGATAAGGTCATCAAGGTTTATTTTTTTTTAATCCAAATTGACCATAATATTTCTTCAATAATTGTACGTTTTCATTTATAGTTACGGTTTAGTAAAATGATATTTACGTTTTTTTTATTCAATTCAGATCAAGCTTGCGACGGTGAGAAGATTTAACACAAGACAATGGTGTTACAATGAAGATTGCAAGTCATTGTAAACCGTTACAAAATGCATGAATTGTTGTTAGCTATAACTTTTATATATATAACTTATGTTTATCTATCTGCTACTGTAATATTCAGTTTCTATATTAATGTTTTAGTATGTAAACTTCATTAGGTAATATAATTATCATTTTAATTCATGTTGTGATCTATTATAACAAGTTTTTTGTACCAATATTATTATGATTTGTATTAAATAGTACAATACTCTGCATTTCTATTCATAATAGATGTTTTATATACCTGCCGCATGTCGCGCGGGTATAGAATCTAGTGCCATGTAAATACAGAACCTGTTGCTTAGTTTCACTTCAATAATTCAAAACTTTACATTTCCCGGCAAAGCGCTCTCTCTCTCTCTCTCTCTCTCTGGGGACTACAGTGCCCTGGAAGCACAAGATCCACTTCAACTTCATCTCGGTCTAGCTCTCTCTCTCTCTCTCTCTTAGGGTTTCGTTTTGGAGGCTTGGCTTCCGTGAAAAGCCTTAGCTCGCCATCTAAATCATCACAATTCTTCCTCTAATTTTGTATCATTTAGCGAATCGAACCGTTCCGAGGAAAATCTCCGTGCTAGGGTTACGAATTCCGATAACTTCAGTCGCATCTTAGTTTGAAATCCTTCAATCGAAGACTTTCTTTTCGTAAATTAGTTACCTCAGATAGTGATTCTATGCTCTGTATCCTGTAGCTTGCTAATGCCGTTATCTTGCTGAACTCCGCAGATCGTGCGGTTCAAGGCATGGAACGCGTGGTGGCGACGGTGAGCGGTTACCATGGCTCTGAGCGGTTCAATCTCATCAAGCTGATTGCGCATTCCGGCGCCAATTACGTTGGGGCCATGTCCAGATCAATCACGCACCTGGTCAGTTTTCAAACATTTTTTTTTTGTTTCACTCAAATTAGGTTCAAAATATATTTTCTGTTTCTGCATATGGTGAAAGGGAAAGCAAATGTGAAGGTGAGTTAAAAATGAATAGGAGAGGCGTTTAGGTATGCTTGGAAGAAGATTATTTTGAGATATAATTCTTTTTATTTTTGTTTATTTATTTATTTTTTAAATGATGTCTTAGGAAGCTTTTGATTACAAGTGGTTTTAAATTTAAAGTAAGCTAATTCACGCACACAAATACGTAGCGAGGAAATGAAAATATTGGCTCAAAAGAGTACAAATGTCTGGTTGTTTGTTTGTGAGCTTTCATTCCATTTAATTTGATGGTTGTTTCTTTTGGACTTGAGTGATTAGGTTTGTTGGAGATTTGAGGGAAAGAAATATGAGATTGCCAAAAAGTTCAATATATTTATAGTCAACCACCGATGGATTGAAGACTGCATAAAGGAAGGAAGGCGTGTCCCAGTAGCTTCTTATATCCAGCAAAGGTGATTTTTTTATTACTTCTTTCGTGATTATATTAGAGTGCATTGGAGCTATTAATTTGGGTTTTTTTATTTTATTTTTTATATTGGAAAAGAAAACACGGCAGTAGATTATTTTTTTTCTCCACATCCGATATCATGCTTGAGAATTCACATGACTGCTGAATGAAAATGCTTAAATTGATCTATTTGATACGGTAAATTTTGCTTTTAACTTAGGTTTAAACTGTTACTTTACTAGTTGATTTTTACAAATTAGAAATATACCATTCATAGGCTTCAACCTTACGGCAAGGTTGGTCGAGTGATAAGCAAACTCGTCTCCTTTCTAAAGGGTCTCAACTCTCAAGTTCGAGACTTGAGGAGGAAAAAACCTTTGCCGTGCAGGGCACCCACAGTACCAAGCTGGGTTAGTCCATGTCATTAATAGTGGAGTCTGGATATCATTGCTAAGAAAAAAAAAGCTTTTACTTTTAGGAGAGCTGACTTGTGTGATCGTATTTAGAAGTGCAACTCCTTGACAATTTTGATGCCCTATATTTTGGATATATTTTGTATTATATTATGAGATTCTTTACATTGTACTGTTGAGTTTGCTGAAGTTTGTATTGTAGTATCTCAAGTTTGGGATAATGATCTTATATTCTTGTTAAAAAGTAAAGGATTATTTTTGTTGAAAATTTTTGGATGCAATTAATTGATTGTGCAGGCATTCATATTACTAGTGTTTCCATTTTCTATATTCTGCCATGCAGTGAAGTTTGGAGGACACTATTCTTAAGCTAACTTTATTTTGTTTTTTAAATTGTCCCAGCGGACATGAAGTTGGCCCACTGTTACTGGAAGTTCCACTCACTGTTCAAGCAAGAAGCTTGACAAAGAACAAAGTGAGTAGTGACCGATTGGATGATATTGGCTCTGGAAATCAAAAAATTGAGTCCAGTTCCGGAGCTTCTGGAAATTCTGTTTTGGAGGATTGTTGCATAATTTACAAGGTGAGAAGAGACTTTTGCTCTCTCTGTTCCCCTCTTGCACATGTACGTTCTACGGGTTTACAAGCATGTTCTGTCTGTTTCTAAATATGTAACCTTATTTTCTGAACGTGGATCCACTCTCATAAAGGGATCTGTGGCATCATAAATCCTCAAGTTAACAGTTGATTCATATCTGTCAGCTCAAATCAATCATTATTTATATGCAGATAGGTGTTCCATCCATTTAGATTTTATGTATTTCTTTTGGTATAAGGTTTCTAAAATTCTTTGTAATGCTGAATATAATGAAAAGGTACTTCTTTGTGATAATCACTAATGGTTGTGTTTATGTGTCGGTGGGATGCGATTGTTTTCTTCTATTGCTTTGACTTGTCAAGATTTAATGATTAATGCAACATTACTGTGCAATATAAACTAGCTGATATCTGAAAGAGCTGTTTGACTATCTATTAGTCTCTTTTGATGTTGCAGGTGCTTTAAACTGCTTCCATGTACTGTATTCTTGAATGGTATTTGTTAAATGCATTACATTTTGTTTTAGGTACAATTATAAAATGAAAGTGAGATATTTTTTATTTATTTATTTATTTTTTGTAATAGGAAAAAAAAACTGACAGTGATAACTGTTGTAAACATATCTACATTAGGGGCTTTAAAAATCCTTTTGATGCAGCAGACCAAGTGAATGAATGATGACTTATGTTTCTGTTATTTTGAAGGCCTGCTAATCTTATTTTATCTGCAATTTTCATTTTAAGCATGAGGAGTTAAGTGCTTATTCTTCGAGACAGTCAAGGAAAGGAAAAAGAAAAACCCGTGATGGGAATGGAGTTAGTACTGTGGCCGGACCTTGTTGTACAAGAAGGGTTGTAAAGAATACTGTTGATGAAGGGATGCTTGAACCTTTATTTTTGGATTTAAGCCAGGAGGACCACCTTAATGGATTGGATAGACTACACAATGATGCTGCAGCTACATCTGGCCTTTCTGCTGGTGGTGCTAATAATGAAAATATTCTGGAAAATAGAGAAGCAACTCATGCTGGAGTACATAATCAAAGTGGAACTGTCAATGAAGCTTCAGATACCATTGATCTGATAAAAAATTCAAATAACATATCCACAGATAGAACCTCAACTTTGTTGGTGGAAGATCCCCTACCTATGGCTGAAACATCAGTAGATGCATGTTACGGTGCTGAAAACTTCACAGATGGAGATCAAGATGATAATGTTGCTTGTTTACCTAAGACAAGGGAGATGTCATGTGTTATCTGTTTCGAAGATTTCAGCACAACAAGGGGGATTCTTCCGTGTGGACATCGATATTGTTTTTCATGCATCCGAGAATGGGTTGATCATAGGGTATGTCTCTTCTTTTCTCTGCCATTCTTATAGGTAAAAGCATAGTCATTGATAAATGATTAGTATAATTTTGTCTTTCATATGCCATTTTCTTCTGAATAAATTTCAAGTTGCACTCTTTTTGTTTTATTACTATTATTTTTTATTTCTAACCAAAAAAGTCTATATTAGTTTTCATCCAACTACCAATAATATAGCTTCTTACTTATTGGGAATTTGAGGCGCCACCAAATTAACAAAGTTGTGTGTCTATGTATACGGGGACTCTTTTCTTTGTTATTTTGGTTCACATTACCCAAAAAAAGTATGCATGTGGGGATATTACTCAGGCTAAGGTGCTAAAACACATTCAACTTTGAAGGTGTTTCCAATGGTTGCATTTAAAGAATTTATCCAACTCCTTTTTAGTGTGCTACTGTGCTGTCAGTTTTGGTCAACATATTGATTAAATTTCGTTACAATGATGATAGCACATGCCACTCACTTGCCTACACTTATAATTCTGTCAACTCTGGCACCAAATTTACCGGCATGACACTCATGTGACTTATCCACATGTAGGTCGAACAGGTCAGATTATTAGTTAATACCGTCTCTTACTGTTTTTCTAAAGAGACACAACAGCTAATCTTTCTTAATGTAATGTATGTCAGTAATCTAACGTGTGAAGAAATGAATTTAACATTTTGTATTGATAATTTTGTTGAATTGGTATTGAATAAAGTGGTAAATAGATCCGTTGATAGAAGTTATGCGGTTAAAATAAACAATAAAGGGGCTCCGTCTGCAAATTATACTTTAGTAGCTTTTTTATAATTTTTTTTCTACATAGTTGGAAAAGACTTTTGTTGTTGTTGCAGTTGCTGTTGTAATGTTGATTGGATTATGCACAACTTGTTTGTCTTTACAGTTTCTCCTTCTAATGCCATTTGAATGTTTCTCATTTTCATTGTTCATCAATATTTGTAGATTTCAATGAGGAAAAGATCAACCTGTCCTTTGTGCAAGGAAAGTTTTGGGGTGATCATGAAAGTTGAGCATGCAGCTGCTATTGATCAAAAAGTATACTCCCAGACAATCCCATGTGACAATTCAGTCCAAGATAATTTTATAGTCCCGGATCATGAATTATCTGATAACTGTTTCGAGGTATATTTATCCATTAAACTAGATTCATCCCCGTGCAACTTAGGGTGCTATTTATTTCTTTATTTTTTCATATTAGTTGAAATCAATAATAGCATCTTGCTTGGGCCTCGGAGTAATTTATAGAGGGAATTTGCTCTGAAAATTGAAACAACTAAAGGGGCCACAAAATGAAAGAAATTATGGAAAACTGGAAAGAGGTGGCTGCAAAGAGACATAGGGCAGACTGTGATGGGTGTTGGTTTAATTGAAAAGTAGTTGCTGGTTTGATGATTTTAGAAAAATAGAATAGTGTTTAGGCTTGGATCTAGAAGGTTTTCAGACTTGACAATCAGACTTGTATTAAAAAATTGAATTGTATGTCATCAGTCATCACCCTGAATTATTGAATGACTATCATGTGAAAAGAGTAATCTGGACGAATTTAACACGACCCTCGTGCTCTATTGCTTAACCTGGACGTTTCATATGTATCTTGGATTTGATTAGCCGTGCTAGTACCATGGGGGTGGAAGTGAAAGAAACCTTTACACCCGATGTGATGGGAATAAATGAGCACCCATGATAGAATTTGGAGTAAATGCATTAACGAGAAACTGAAAAAGTTAGGGTAGTACCGGTTGTGAAAAAAGATGGTTGAATTACGCCTTAAGTGGTTTGCTCATGTAATATAAGACTTGTAGAAGCTTCGGTAATGATGATTAGTCTAATAAATAGGTAGGGGCAGGGGAAGATAAAATATACTACAGACGAAACATTTAGAAAGCACTTAAATTTAATGGCTTGTTTATAGATTTGTCCTGGCCCTACCTAGTGAGAAATAACTTTCTTGCAGTAATAACGTGATTTAATGTCCTGATAATGCACATATGAGAAGGAGACGATATCTGAAATGACATAAAAATTCGATTTTATTTTTGTGAATGGCCATTTTTTATTTTTGTGATAATTCCCTTCGATATTTGCATCCATGTGGCTGCATTGCACTTCTCTCCTTTTTGAAGGATAGCACAGAGCATCTGCTTCTAGTCAATTTTGAGGTTGTTAGAGAATATGTAAACATGTTATTGTGTTAGTGGGAAAGGCCCATACTAACTCTTGTATTGAGCTTTATCATGTAGTATAAATAGAGTCAATATTTTGACCCAAAAAAAAGAGAGTCAATATGACTAACAAATTTAGTCAATTCCTTTTTACCCTAAATCTTTCTAACAGAGGTCATCAAATATCAACATTTTTTGCACCCAAATTAAAATTGATCTACCTCTTTCTTAAAACCTTACAAGAAAAATGGAAAGAAATAATCTTCTATTATGGAGATAATGTCCAAAAGTACTAATTTTTTTAAATAACTCTTAGCATGTTGCAGTGGTAGGTCATAGAATCATTTGCTCAGTAGATTTTTTTCAGCCATTTATTTTTTGATGACATGTTTGAATAATTCATGATTTGTGGCTTGTCTTCTGCTTATACAGCTCTCAGAGGCAGGTGCTTGTGTCGTTTGCCGTGGTCGGGAACCTGAGGATCTTCTTCAAACGTGTGCTTGTTGCCGAACTCAAAGAATTCATTTGTACTGCCTGGACCCTCCTATAGACCCTTGGACATGCAGTCACTGCTTAGAACTCCAGAGGCTTCATCGTAATCACTCATATTAGTTTGCATCATTTTATCCATTGCAACCCGTGGAACTCCAGATTTAAATGCTGTTCTTAGAACATCACCAGATGAAATTCATTGTGATTGGGCAGAGCTTGTTCCGGTGGTGTGATTTTCAAGCAGAACTGTAGTAGGTTGCATTTTTAAGTGACGTTTTCGACATCTTTTGTACCAATTTGATTTGGATGTGCATAGTGGAGTTATTCCTGTGGTGAGATGTAGCACAAGATATACGCACACGAATCAAGAGGACTTTTATCAAATGTTATAATGGGATTAACTGATTAAGGTAAACGAAATAGAAATACTAAAATATATAATAAGGTTAAAACCAAAGAGAATAAAAGAATATTGACAGACACTAGCATCCCTGGTCTCAATGGTTATTGCTGAAAGACAATATCATGTTGATACCAGTTTGAATGCTGGGAGCAGAAAAAAAATATTGACTGACTCTCACCACAAAAAAAAAAAAAAAATACGCACAGATATGAGGTCCAGTACTTTTTTATTTTATTTTATAAAATTACATGAGATGAAGTATGTGAGTAATCTCCCAAAATCCAAACAATACGGACCATAGGAGTAAATACTATCAATCTTGCTTTTGCTTCCTTATTGTAATTATATGGATCAAACAGTAGTTCTCTTTCACTATTCCCTATTTTTCCATTAAAATTTTCCCCGTATTTCTTACTTTAAAATTGTTCCAAATTTGTTCTTTACTTTTTCTGTGTTGCGTTTTTTTTTTACTACTAATTTTTATTAACTTTTTAACTAACTTGTACATCTACCCAGAGGATTTTTTACTTATTTATGGGGATGAAACAATTCTATTCCCATATTATGGTGTATGGGAAAAAATTACAATGGTATGGTTTTTTTATCTGAAATCGCCACAATATGGATCAAGTTCAGAGATGATTTTTTTTTTTTTGGTCTGAAATCGCCACACTGGGTGGTGATTTTAGACTTTTCAATTTTTTTTTTAATTACAGGCTCTGATTGAAATCGCCACACTATAGGGAGATTTCAGGCTCTGAAATCTCCATACCCTGTGGAGATTTCAGAGTAG
>QANU01064405.1:208012-219890 GCA_003254905.1 Nissolia schottii
TTTTTTTTTTCAGAAGAAAACGGTGAAGGAGGTGGGTGAGGGACCATTTCATTCATGGGGTAATATATACTGGAAGAAGTGAAGAAGAATGAAGGAAACGGTGAGGTCCGGGGAACGAAGTCCGGTGCGGTCATCGAGGCGCCACGTGTCGCCTCCCCCTTGCCTCCCTCCACAGCTGTCCCCCTGCCCCCAGTCTGCGTGCCACGCGCTGTTTAAGCTTTTCAGACTTGCTTTTTTTTTTTTTTTGAATTTCTAAAATCGCTGGGCCCACGGCAATTTCAGACCTGTTGTTTTTTTTTTATTTTTTTATTTTCCGAATTTTTGAAATCGCTCAGAACTGTGACGATTTCAAAACCCCCCCTACTTTCGTAAATTCCAATTTCAGCCCATATATCCAGATTTTATACTCCTTCAAACCATATAAATGTAAATACCCCCATTTCGGGTAAAATCCTCACACTTGTACTAGAGCACCCCTTAATAGTAACCAAAGTACAATTAAATAAAGTACTAAACACTCACTTTCAAAAGCCCATGAGCTTTGGGAAGTTGAGATGCAAGAGAGCAAAAAAAGAGATGTCTAGAGAGAGAGAGTAAGAAGGAGTGGGAGTGGAAAGAAGAGGCTCAGGTGCATCTAAACGGAATTTGGCAAGAGAGAAATGCGAATCAGAGTAGTCGATACCGCCGCGACGGTGCTGTCGTGTCGCGGGGTCTTGGGCGTCGCAGTTAGGGCCGCTATTGCGGTTGGGGCGGCCGCGATGCAAGGTTGAGGTTGAAATACCCAAAATTTTCAAGGTTTCAAATTGTGGAAGCAATAAAAGTAAGGGTATAATTGGTATTTTCCCTTTTCCTCCCATTTTCACCACTGTAAACCCTACAACTGTAAGTATTCCGGTTTCACTCCTCCCATTTTGCGATTTCACCCCTGCAGTTCCGTCTTCCTTCTGCCGTTTTCACTTCTTCCATGGCGAGCCGACGACTTAGAGGTTTTTCTTTCCTTGTCTTTCCCTCTCTCTTTTCTCAGGATCCATCCCTTCTCCATTCTGTTTTCTTTTTCAGTTTTTCCATTTTGCAGAGCAATGGTTCTTTTTTTTTTTTTTTCTTATTGAAAAAGAAAACTTCTTTTTCAGAATCAGAGGTTTTCAGTCAGCTTCCATCCCTTCGTTGCTCTGTTTTCTTTTTCAATTTTTCCATTCTGCAGAGCAATGGTTCTTTTTTAGTTTTCTTATTGAAAAAGAAAACTTCTTTTTCAGGCTTCAAGATTAAAACTTCTGTTTCCCTTCTCTGCTCTTAACTTTTGTTTTCTTATTCCTTCTTTGTTTTCTTATTCAATATTAAAACTTGTTCTGCTTTTTTTTTTTTTTCCATTCTCTTTTATTTTTATTTGATCACTAACTTCACTTGATCACTTCTTTTATTTTAATTTGATCACATCACTCATTTTTTTTTCCCTTGTTATGTTGTTTTGCCGCTACAGTTCAGTCATGGCACAAGGTGGAGGTCCAAGTGCTCCTCCTCCTGCTGCACCTCTATTGGTGAAACCCACAGTTGACAATGTTGACTTCGCTTGGCAATGGAACAGTTTGCAAGACATCAACAGTAAGAAGATTGTGACATGTGACTTTTGTGGAAAAGTCACAAGTGGAGGAATCACTGGAGCTAAGCGGCACCAAATGGGTAAGAGAGGGGATGCTGGTGCTTGTAAGGAGGTCCTAGCGGATGTAAAACTTCTCCTTGAGGAAGCTTATGCGAAGAAGATTCTAGAGAAGGAAACATATCTTGGAGAGATTCAAGTAGGCGATGATGAGCAAGAGGATATGGAAGAAATTCATCATATTAGAACCAGAAAAAGATCAACCGAGGGTTCCAATCCTTCTACCCTTGTTAGGCCACCCAAGAGAAGGAAAAATGTGAAGGGGTCTATGGATTTGCATCTTTTTAAGAGCTGAGAAGCACAAATGAAACTAGGAAAATCTCACCAACAAACAAACATCAAGGATGGTTATGATAGAGGCAAGGGCAAGAGCAATCCATTACAGTTCTTCTATAGGAATGTGATTTCATTCAACGTTTCAAGGACAAAGAGCTATAAACAAATAGGTGAAGCTATTGGGTTATATGGTCCATATCTCAAGCCTGCAACCAATCATGAACTTAAGTTACACTCCTGAAAAAGGAGTTAGAGATCAGAAATGAAATGTTGAAGCCTCATAAGGAGCAATGGTTGTGGTTTGGATGCTTCCATAATGTCTGATGCTTGGACCAATCGAAAAAAATAGGACCTTGATTAATTTTATGGTCAATTGTCCATATGGGATAATGTTTAATCAGAATGTTGATGCTTCTGAGTATGTGAAGGCTGGGCAAAAGGTGTATGAGCTATTGGATGGCTTTGTAGAGGAGATTGGAGAGAAGCATGTTGTTCAAGTGATCATTGACAATTGAAGTAATTATGTCCTTGTCGGTAAGAGTTGCTAAACTTACTTACCTTTTACTTCCTTAATTCCTTTCATAATTGGTCTTTGGTCTCTTATGTATTTTTATTCGATTTCTTAGGTAAAAAGCTTGAATCTAAGAGGAAGAATCTCTTTTGGACCCCATGCGCCGCACATTGTCTTGATTTGATGTTAGAAGACATCGGAAAGCTTCCTCAGGTTAAAGTTGCAATAGCGAGAAGTATAAAGCTTCTGAGCTACATCTACAATCATACAAATCAGTATAAAGTTGCAATGGCCTTGAACATAATGAGGAAGTTCACAAACAATACGGAGTTGGTTAGGCATGGAGTGACAAGGTTTGCCACTTGCTTTCTTACATTGCAAAGGTTGCAAAAGCTAAAACCCAACCTTAGGAGAATGTTCCCTTCAGAAGAGTGGATGAACACTAACCTAGCTAAAGATACAAAGGGGAAGATAGCATGTAATACTATGTTTTTGGAAACATTTTGGAGTGATGTTGTATTCACTCTAAAGGCTATGGGGCCTCTTGTCAAAGTCCTTAGGCTTGTTGACTATGAGAAAAAGCCTGCCATGGGATATATCTAGGAAATAATTGATAGGGCTGTGGAAATGATTGCTGAACTTTTTGAAAAGAAGGAAGAGAAGCATAAAGATGTCTTTGCTATTGTTGATAGAAGATGGGAGTCACAGCTTCATCATCCGTTGCATTTAGCTGGCCATTTCTTAAACCCCATGTTCTTGTCAACCCAAAATTGGCGTTTGATCCGGAAGAGGAAGGACTCTAGAAGTGTATGGAGAGGTTGGTTGATGAAGAGGAAGCTCAACTAATCATGAAACAATTGTCACTTTGTAAGAGGGCTGAAGGCATAATCAGGGAATCAATGGCTCCTTGTAAGACTTTCACTTCCTTCCATCCCAAATTCCCACTTAGTAATGTTATGTTTTTAATTGATTGCTTTTAAATCGCAGTTGAATGGTGGAGAAATTATGGTACCTCCACCCCTAACTTATTGAAATTTGTCGTCAAAGTGATAAGTTTGACTTGTAGTTCTTTGGGTTGAGAATGTAATTAGAGGATTTTTGAGCATGTAAGCAAATATCACATACTTATCTACAAATTTTCATCTTGATTAGTGCCTTTTGAACTAAATTTGAAGTTTAAATTATAATGTCATAGGTTCATTCCAAGAAAAGAGACAAGCTTGAGCATCAAAAGTTGCAAGACTTAATCTTTGTAAAGTATAATCAAGATCTCAAACACCGGTTTGATGCTTGTGATGTGATTGATTCGATTGTCCTACGTGAAGTGGATGAATGTAATGAGTGGTTTACGGGGAAGATGGACTCGGGAGATAAAGATGAATTGGTATATGATGATGAAGACTTGGCTTAGGCTGATGTTTCTATTGCAGTAGGGGCTAGTGAGCCTCTTAAAAACACTAGGCTTGCTTCAAGATTGAACAAAGACAGGTAAAACTACTACTACAACTCAACGGAAGGAATGGGAAGGATCCAATACAAGATGAAGGGTTGTTTGACTATGAGAATGAGACAGATGAGGATGAGGATGTGAATCACTTGAGATCTATAAATCGGGCACTAGTAGTGAGGAAGATGTTGAAGAGATCAATCTAATGGATGAAGATGATTATTGATTGATGAGTTTGAGACTCCTTTTTTTTTTTATTATTTGCTTTTTGATAAGTGTAAATGGAATGAAATTGGGGAAGAAAATTGCACTTAGGCATACACTATACACATAGTCACATACTACTATACTACAAGTGACTTAGTTTGGGTTTTTGGAAAATGGGAAATAGGAATTAGTAGTATCTTTTATGTTTATTGCTCCCCACATGGGGGCGAAAAAAGGAACTCCTATCAACTTGTTCTAACTTAGGATAATAAGTTCAAGAGCTTAGTCTTACTTCACCTTTGAGAAATGAAAGAAACAAAAGAATACTCTCATCTCCCAATTTTACTCAGATGTAGCTCACTTCTTTTTGGGTGTGAAGTCGTGTCAAACCAAACTACCCAACAAGCATTAACTCTCCCTGAAAAAGAGGTGATCTAGCCGCACCTTCCAGTACGACCACCTTGTTACGACTTCACTGCAGTCACTAGCCCTGCCTTCGACACCCCCTCCCTGCGGTTAAGGTAACGACTTTGGGCATGGCCAACTCCCATAGTGTGACGGGCGGTGTGTACAAGGCCCGGGAACGAATTCACTGCCGTATGGCTGACCGGCGATTACTAGCGATTCCGGCTTCATGCAGGCGAGTTGCAGCCTACAATCCGAATTGAGGACTGGTTTTTGGAGTTAGGTCACCCTCGCGGGATCGCGATCCTTTGTCCCGGCCATTCTAGCACGTGTGTCGGAAAGGGCATAAGGGGCATGATGATTTGACGTCATCCTCACCTTCCTCCAGCTTATCATCGATAGTTTATTTGATATTATTGACTTTTTAGTTATGCATTAACTTGATGTGATTGCTTGCTTTTAGAGCATGGATTATTCCTTCCAATTAGTAATGATGAATGAGTATGATTGTGGAAGGTTTTTTTTTTTTTTTTTTGTTTATTAACATTAATATTTGTTTTCTATAAATGCACAATATTTTACATTTTTTTTAAAAAGCAGCCATCCGCTATTGCATTCTTTTGGCTCGACTGCTATGTGCTACTATCTGGGATGGACAACTCTGATGTTAATGAGGTATTTTTAGTGTTTGTGGACAACCTCCACACCACAGTGACTCTGGGATGGCTACAACAGCTCTTCTGCCATGCAGGGAAAGTCATTGATGTCTGTATTTGAAAAAGGAGAAGAAGGGAGGCAGAGGTCTTATTTGCTTTTGTAAGATATAGATGGAGGGACGAAGCTGTTACGGAAATTTCATGAATGGAACGAGGCTAAGATCAGAGGTCTAGTCTTGTCTGTAAAGGAAGCACGCTCAAGCAGATGGGGCATAAACCCAAGAAGGGTTAATAATCAACATGCAACCGATTGAAGATTGAATGCATCAAAATTAATTTCAGCTTATTAATTTTATCTTTCTTATGTAATATATATATATATATATATATATATATATATATATATAAATTAATTAAAGACTACGCACTAAAAATATATTTTAAGGTGGATGTTTTGGTGTTGTCGGACACCATATGCTTTTCACTTAAAAAATGTTAACATTATATTAACTTAAAAATTATAAAATAATCATAAGAATGTTTATTATGTTACCTTAATTTATGTTCGCATAGTTTCTCTAATTTTTATTTCTAAAAATTCTCCATCTTTATCCCATTTAATGGTCTGAATCACGTTAATTGAACACTATATATAGTGCAAAACTACCACTAGCCCATCCAATTTCCCTTCTCCTTTCTCTTGTTTCCTCTCTTTCCTCTTCTTCACCCATTCCAAAAATGAAGTTCCAAGATTCTGAGCTTCTCTATGGGAAAAATGGCTCGAAACAAATAATCCCAAAACTAACATTACTCCTAGCAATTGCTGGCATACTCACATTCACGGCCTCCCCACTATCTTACCCTCTGTTTGGTTACTCTTCACTCTTGAAGACCAATGAATTACCACATGATCATTTGAACATTGAGGCAGCATCAGCGAACGACAAGTGTGACATCTTCAGCGGGGAGTGGGTGCCGAATCCCGAGGCGCCATACTACACAAACAGATCGTGTTGGGCGATTCATGAGCACCAGAATTGCATGAAGTATGGGAGGCCCGACTCTGAGTTCTTGAAATGGAAGTGGAAGCCGTATGGGTGCCAGCTCCCAACATTCAACCCTTTCCAGTTTTTGGAGATTGTGAGGGCAAAATCCATGGCATTTGTTGGAGACTCCGTTGGCAGGAACCAGATGCAGTCCATGATCTGCCTCCTATCAAGGGTAAGCTTCTTCCCATCCTCAACATTAAAAGTTGTATTTTCATCTACACATTTATTTATTCTTAATAGGGAAGAATAAAGACTGACACAGGGTAGACGACCTATCATTAGCTAGTCCAAACATATGCACACATTATTCTGGCAACTAAGTTAATCTAGACAAATTACTAATTTATGCATGTTCACAAAATAATTATTCCAACACAAGTTGGTCTCACAGTTATATGAACTGAAATAGTTAAATCTGATTGTCATCGTAAATTTATCATCACATTTTTAAGTTGCTAAGGACTAAATTGATGCTAACAAGTTTTAATGACGAATCCTATGTCAAAAAGAAAATGTTACGGTTAAATTAATTACTGTTATTATCTTTTCATTTGCTTTTTGTCTTTGACTTTTTTCTGATATCAATATATATATATATATATATATATGAGTTAAATATNATCTTCACATCATATGAACTGAAATAGTTAAATTTGATTGTCATCATAAATTTATATCAAATTTTAAGATGTTAAGGACTAAATTGATGCTAACAAATTTTAATGACGAATCCTATGTCAAAAAGAAAATGTTACGGTTAAATTAATTACTGTTATTATCTTTTCATTTGCCTTTTGTCTTTGACTTGTTCTGATATCAAAATATGTATGCTTTGGTGCTACGTAATCTGGTATCTGATTACATAGAGCAATCCTTAACCTTTACCCAAACTTTAGAGACGAAAAGACCTTCATTGAACCAATGATGCCCACTTCCTTTCAGTGGCGATCTAGGCTTGAGATATCACGCTAGTGGAAAGCCATCATTATCCTTCTCAATTAAGTTTATAGACTCATGTAGTAGAGTTTTTTTTTATGCTTCTCTAGATGGCAAAATTTCCAAGGAGGTTCACTTGTTCACCTTAGCCCATTATGTGATTCGAGGATTAGTAGGTTGGTCAAATGGAAGTAACATGCATAACATATTAAATTATTAAGCATGCATGCCATGTTTGCCAAGGGATCGAATCTTTGCACTGAAAACTCTGCCAATCACATTGAATGTAGCGCACTGTGTCTTCCCACTGTCCCTAACCACGCCACATGAAAATAGTCAATTTAGTATACTATTTTCAATTAGACTCATCTGAAGTAATTAAGTTTGTTTTAGAATTAAAAAATAAAAATAAAAATTGAGCAATCATTCTTAACATCAACATCACAATCTAGTAAATAATCTAAAAATAAATAACTTTTTAGCCATTGGATTGTATTTATATGTAAATCTTAAAATAAAAATGTATGTATCAGAATTAATTTCAATTTATTAATTTTATCTTTTTTATGTATAATATACGTGTGTGTACATATATATTGATTAATTGAAGACTATGCACCAAAAAATATATATTTTAAGGTGGATGTTTTTTGTCGTAAAGCACCGTACGCTCCTCACTTCAAAAATTGTAATGTATCATTATAATAACTTGAAAATTATAAAATAATCATAAGAATATTTATTATGTTATCTTAATTTATGTTGGATTGCATAGTTTCTCCAATTTTTATTTCTAAAATCAAATTCTCAAATTACATGGTTATTTAGGGCTCTTTTAGTTTTGTTTTTCAAAGTTGAGAATTCAATTTTTAAAAATAAAAATTGAAAATACCATATATTTAAACATAAATTAAGGTAATATTATGAACATTTTTATAATTATTTGATAATATTTAAATTAATATAATGTTAAATTGCTTTTTTTTTTTGCCAGGGTGGATATGGTGGCTTACGACACCAAAGAACCCACCATATTTTAAAGACAAGTTCACTTTATACACCTCTTTTCCGTATTTATATTGTCATCAGGTTTTGTTTTTCTTTACTTCTGGGTTCCCAGCAAAATTTAGTGTTTGCTTAAGGCTCACTCAAAAAATGTCTCACTTCAAACACTCGTGCAATTAGCTTATGCATAAAGCTGCTCTAAAAGTAACTTATCCCTGATGTTTGACAGTTCTTTTCATTTATTTATTTTTTTAATTTTCTCTGTGAAGTTCTAATTTCTTTATATTTTATTGCCGTCCTCTTTAGAGGGCATGAATTTATGAAGTGGTGGTGTCACCTACTCACCTTATTAAAGACTTTTTTCTTTATATTAAGTCTACAAAAAGTTGCTGAAGTCATAAACTCAAAGTATCAGAACCGTTTGAGACGGCACAATTAAATTAGGATATGGATTAAATAAATAGTGCCCTAGGTTTAATATATCATTCATTCGTGAATCAGCTAATTTTTGTTAAATAAGTTTTTTTCTTAATAAATTATAAATTTTGTTTTTTTTTTCTTCCATAATAAAAATGGATTGCATTTTTTATTAAAAAAATAAATTTCAGCCTTATTGTCTATTTAAGCGGATAACTATTGACTTAGCAGTTAACTTATCCATGTCAATATGTCCAGGTGGACAGGTTATGTTGACGTGACTAAATTAACTCATGTCAACAATTAGAAATAAAAACCAAAATAAAAGTTTTATTAGGGATGAATTTCTAAAAGAATTATTAATGACAAAAGCAAAATTAAAATTATTAAGAACCAAAAGAAAATTTTAAAATTTATTAAGGTAAATTTTAAATTTTGTTTTTGATGCTTAATAAATGTCAAATTTTGCTTTTCGTTTTCAATAATATTTTTTCTAAGATTTCGTTCTTGGTAAAATTTTTATTTTGGTTTTCGCTCTTAACTATTGATGTGACATTTAACTTGGTCACATCAGCATGTTGATATCATCATAACTCGTCCATGTGGACATGCTAACGTGACCAAGTTAATTGTCACTTCTGTAGTTAACAGTCTAAATTGATAGCAATGATGAAAATCCAAAAAAAAAATTATCTGATACATTCCTAAAAAAAAATTTATATGAAGGACAAAAAGAAAAATTTGTAATTTATTAAAGATCAAAAACTTATTTAACCCAACTAATTTTTTGATAATAATTTTTTTAAGACTAAATTAATATTACAAAACCTCTTTTTAAGGATAAAGATATCTCATAATTGAGGTAAGAAGTAGGAGACTCAAAGGAATTTAAAAATGGAATAGTTTTATTTGTATTTATTTATTTATTTATTTCAAGTGAAATAGTTGAAAATCTAACTCAACTATAGGTAGGAAAACGACTCTAACTAGTTTCATTTGGCTTGGACTCGAGTAGTTTGTTTGTGAACATTGTATAATTGCTTGTGGAATCCACGATGAGAAACCTTCATTATTATTAATTTCCTCTATTAAATTATTTCCACAATTAAATTATGTCATTAACTAGTGTGAGAATCCACTAATAATAGCTGGCTATGGGCTGGATCCTCCGGATTAGTAACATGCAGCGACGTTTCATCCGGAAATGATTATACTTCTGACTAAATTGGTTTTTCTTTAGAAAAATATTTGCATACTCATATAGTATATTTAATATGTGATCTTTTAATTATTAATTATTAATTTAATGGTTAATAATGTTTATGGATTACTCATTAAATATACTTCGTAAACATGTAATTATTTTTCTTTTCTTTGTCTATTTTTGGTGAAAATATTAGTGTTTCTCAAAAAATTATTTGAAATACCTGGTCTCAGATTGGAAGCTTCAAATTAATACATACACATGTGGCATAGAAGTACTCCACATATATAATAGTCAATACACCTTTTTTTTCTCGTAATTGGTATTGAAGCGTTTCTCCAACTCTTTCAGTAAATGTGGCCATTTTGTTACTCTGCACCGAAAAGGAATACGCTCCAACTCTCTTAAAAAGTTACAATTTAACTTTAAAAATTATAATTTAGCTTAAAAAAGGTTACAAAAATGTATGCTCCGCGTTTTTATTAAAATTATGTCCCATCAAATACTTTTTAACTTCATAACAAATATCATTCTATACCACATAAATTTATATCGCAAGTTGTAAACACTGCATATACCATACTACTTTATTTATATTTAGTAGTAATACCA
The DNA here is from genome assembly GCA_003254905.1 of Nissolia schottii. Lineage (NCBI taxonomy): Eukaryota > Viridiplantae > Streptophyta > Magnoliopsida > Fabales > Fabaceae > Nissolia > Nissolia schottii. The sequence goes on from QANU01064405.1 coordinate 218,392, forward strand.
GAACGAATTTGTATCGGAGTGGCACCTTTCAGATCCTGAAGCTCCGCGGACGACGGCTGGATGGGGCGGGGCGGGTGCCTGCAACGACTCCGATCCTTAAGTCAGTATAGGTCTGCGGTGTTGGTCAAAAGTAATGATTCAGAGTCTGAGAGCTTACCTGGTAGGCTGACCCTATTTATATACTTGGATGACGTCGGTGATTTCCTCAACCTTGCGGTCCTTCCTGTTTGACCTTCGGGGATCACGGAACATATTGATTTGGAGTCGATTCGGGTTGCACTGGCTCCGTCGGGTGATCAGTCTGCAGGTTCTAGGCCATTGTCATCAAATTGGGTTGCACTCGTGGGCCGACCGTGGGAGGTCCGCGGATTGGGCCTTCGAGGCGCAGTCCGTAAAAGAATTCATTTAATAAACGCCTCATTTTGATCTATTTATTTATTTTCTTTTTTGCGCATTAGTAGCATTATATTGTTAAATCTTAGATCATCTAAACTTTTCAGGTGGAATGGCCCATAGATGTGTCACACGAAGCAGATGATAATTTGAAGCGGTGGAAGTATCCAAGCTACAACTTCACCATAGCATCGTTTTGGACACCCCACCTTATCAGAACCGAAGAAGCAGATTCAAACGGTCCAACCAACACCGGCCTCTTCAACCTCTACCTCGACGAGTTCGACGAGAAGTGGACAACCCAAATTGAAGACTTTGACTACGTAATCCTCAACGGGGGGCACTGGTTCACCAGGCCAATGGTGTTCTACGAGAAACAAAAAATCATCGGATGCCACTACTGCCTCTTAGAAAACGTCACCGACTTGACCATGTACTACGGCTACAGGATGGCATTCAGGACCGCCTTTAGAGCCATCAACGGCTTGAAGAACTTCAAGGGCGTGACGTTCCTCAGGACTTTTGCGCCGTCTCATTTCGAGAACGGGTTGTGGAACCGGGGAGGGAACTGCGTGAGAACCAGGCCGTTTAGGAGCAACGAGACGCGGCTAGACGGCGCCGATTTGGAGTTTTACACGATCCAATTGGAGGAATTCGGAATTGCTGAGAAGGAGGCCAGAGAGAAGGGGTTGAAATTCAGGTTGCTTGAGGCCACGAGAGCAATGTTGTTGAGGCCGGACGGTCACCCGAGTAGATACGGTCACCGGCAGCATGAAAATGTGACGCTTTATAATGACTGCGTGCATTGGTGCCTGCCTGGGCCCATCGACACGTGGAGCGATTTCCTGCTGGAGATGCTGAAGATGGAGGGTGTCGGATCTGATGGACAGAGGCCTCATTTGCAGGCAAATTGACAATCATGAAGATTTTTTTATTTTTTATATTTTTTTGGGTTAATTAAGTTTTTAGTCCCTGTAATTTGGGAAAGTTTGGTTTTGGTCCCTCTGTGTAAGTTTTAGTCCCTGTAAAATTTAAAAATTTGGTTTTAGTCCCTGGAGTGGGGTGAGGGTTGACTGAGCTGACGTGGCGCTGACGTGGCACTGACG
>QANU01064405.1:220539-268288 GCA_003254905.1 Nissolia schottii
AATTTTTTAATTAATTTCGGGTCGGGTTGGGTTTGGGTTGGGTTTTGGGGTTATGCCACGTGGCATCCCACGTGGCGCGCCGCGTCAGCGCCACGTCAGCTCAGTCAACCCTCACCCCACCCCAGGGACTAAAACCAAATTTTTAAATTTTACAGGGACTAAAACTTACACAGAGGGACCAAAACCAAACTTTCCCAAATTACAGGGACTAAAAACTTAATTAACCCTATTTTTTTTTATCAATATCTCGAATTGAACCTAATTAATCTTTTACGTAAACTATGCCATTGAAATTTTTATTGTAATTTTATGAAGGTGATTTTTTTTTTTTCACATAGCACTGACCAAAACCCAAACAAGGGATGAGGGGCCAAACGGCTTGCACTAAGAGTAGCACAAACAAAAAGGCAAAGGGTATTTATGTGCGTTTCAAACTTAGTAATTTTTTTTCCCTTCAATAATTTTGGAATCACTTTTATTTTAAACTTAGTATTTGGTTTGACTAAAAGATAAATCTAACATTTTTTGGGGTTGACTTAAGAATAGTTTTTTAAATGTGAACTTGGCTCGCATGTAAATACAAGAAGTTAACTCCTATCATTCTTGAAAATGAGGACTTTCCATCTAACACTCCACCATGGTCAGAGTTAAAAACCAAAGGTAATTTCTTTTAATAAGTAACCAAGCTTTATAGTCTCATCCAAAAGGGTAAAGTAAAGAACAAACAAAGTCTAAAAGATTGCAAACACTACCGCACAACAACGATAGCATACAAACCGCCCAACAAACACGACCACCCAAGAAAGCAAGCAAACACACCGTCCACAAGACAAAAACACCTAAAAATCAACACTAAAACTGTTGAGTTGGAATTTGAAATTATTATATTTGATGACAAACACTACATGAACCATTTAATGTGTGTATTGAAGTGTTTCAGGAAAAGTTAGGTCATAATATTCTGAGAAACCTAAAATCTCTTTTGGCCCAAGTGTTTAAAGACCAAGACTGTTTTTAGTACAAAAGGGAAAATATGGATGTCAAGCCCAAGAGCCACGTCAAATGAAATTAAATGGAAGCATATGCAGCCCATATAAGTGAAGGGGCCCAATGTGAGTTTGATGAATAAAGAAAGAAATTGGCAGGTCTTTTGAAAACAAACAAAAAGGGAAGCACGACATAAATGCACACAACAAAAAAGGAAAGAAGTATGACTCATCTATTAGAGAAAGGAATAAAATATTTTGGGAAGCAGCAATTATCTCTTACAGCAGCAATAGAGGCGTAAAACAAGGAAAAGCAAAAGGAAAGGTCATGGTAAGTCAAAACAAGGAAAAGCAAAAGGAAAGGTGATGGTAAGTCACCAAGAGGACCAGGAAAGAAAAATATAAATAAGGAAGAAAGAGAAATAAAATGAAAGATTGACATTGACATATCAATAGGAGAGAAAGTTTGAGAAATCAAAGATTTACTTATACCTCAGTCAAAGAGAGAAATAAAGGCAAAATTAATCTATCAAGACAACTTTATTTTGGAAATAATCTTCCTAGACCAAAGCTTATGATGCAGCTATGGATGAGCCAGAAAGAATAGGACAAAAAGGAAAGCAATGCTTATGGTTAAAGAAAGATGAAATCATGTGATAAGGTAAGCTAGAAAGCTAAACGTGATGGAAGAAAGAAATTGGAAAGCAAATTTCATGGAAAGAAAAGTAAGGAACACGTTCTTTTTGCAACGGTCAAAAAGGGAGTATGAAACACATGGGTAAAAGCCTTCTTAAATGGGCATTAGCAAAAAATGGAACAAGTTGAGCTGATTGAAATCAAAAGAAGGAAGAACGAGCTAAATAAAGAGAGAATCATAAAAGAATAGCAAGAATGAAGGAGATGATGTCAAGTTCAAGAATATGCTAAGGATCAAGTATAAATGAAACACACAAGACACAAGAGAAAAAGACCATCTTTGAAATTCATTCTCAAGAGCTCCCCCTACAAATCTCTCCTATTCTGATTAGTTTGTTTTTATCCTCTGATTTGGAGTTTTGGGTGTCTTTATTGTTTTGGAAAATATTGGTTATTTGAGAGTTTGTTTTTGGCGAGCAACATAGAGCTTGAGAGAAAGAGTTCATTTCAAGTTTATGTTTTGGAAGTTTTTGTTTGAAGAAACTATTGGTGCTTGTACTTGAAAGTTTTGTAAAAGAAAACTGATTTTGGCATTTGAAGAAGTGGACGTAAATTCCTAACTAGGAATTGAATCAGTATAAATTTTATGTGTGTTTTTCTCTTCCTTCTACTATTTATATTTCCTATCCTTCAAAAGAAATTCTGTTTTCGTTTTTAAGAAATTAAGTTTTTCAGAAAACTTGTTTAGGAGATATGTCTTAAACGTTTAGGAGACAACTTTTAAAGAAAGGTTAATTTTTCGAAAGAAAAGGTCTTTGCTTAGATACAACCTTCCTTCTCTAAGCCACACAAAACCATCAATTGGTATCCGAGCTTAGGTTTCTAGTATATCAAGCTTAACCACTGAGAGCAAAAGATCTATCTCAGAGAAGAAATACAACATGGCTGGACCTGTCCAATAAAACTTGATAAAAAGACAATCCACTACTTGTCCCCCTTCTTTCAATGGATCAAACTATCCATATTGGAAGGAAAGGATGAGAATATTCATACAGTCAACTGACTACGACATCTGGAAGACCATTACAAGGGGATCCACCATCCCTATGAGAATATTCATACAGTCAACTGACTAAGACATCTGGACTGACGTTTCTTAGGACGTTTGCGCCGTCTCATTTCGAGAACGGGTTGTGGAACCGAGGAGGGAACTGCGTGAGAACTAGGCCGTTTAGGAGTAATGAGATGCGGTTAGAGGGCGCCGATTTGGAGTTTTACACGATCCAATTGGAGGAGTTCGGAATTGCTGAGAAGGAGGCCAGAGAGAAGGGGTTGAAATTCAGGTTGCTTGAGGCCACGAAAGCAATGCTGTTGAGACCGGATGGTCACCCGAGTAGGTATGGTCACCGGCGGCATGAAAACGTGACGCTTTATAATGACTGCGTGCATTGGTGCCTGCCTGGGCCCATAGATACATGGAGCGATTTCCTGTTGGAGATGCTGAAGATGGAGGGTGTCGGATCTGATGGACAGAGGCCTCGTTTGCAGGCAAATTGACAATCATGAAGATTTTTTATTTTTATTTTTTAATTTTTTTTATCAATATCTCGAATTGAACCTAATTAATCTTTTACGTAAACTATACCATTGAAATTTTTATTGTGATTTTATGAAGGTGATTCCTTTTTTTTTTTTACATGGCACTGACCAAAACCCAAACAAGGGATGAGGGGCCAAACGGCTTGCACTAAGAGTCGGACAACCAAAAAGGTAAAGGGTATTTACGTGCGTTTCAAACTTAGTATTTTTTTTTTCTTCAATAATTTTGGAATCACTTTTGTTTTAAACTTAGTATTTGGTTTGACTAAAAGATAAATCTAACATTGTTTGGTGTTAAGTTAAGAATAGTCTTTAAATGTGAACTTGGCTCACATGTAGATACATGAAATTAACTCCTATCATTCTTGAAAATGAGGACTTTCTGTCTAACACTCCACCATGGTCAGAGTTAAAAACTGTTCCAAAGTGTGCACCTCGGTACATAACGGACCCTGAAGCTCTGGAACGGGATGGATGCTCTGGCACGATCAATCTCTGGACTCGCGTTGCGGTGGGTACCTGCAATCACTCCAACGCTCAAGTAAGCAAGGGTGCAAGGAGTTTAGTGAAAGATTATTGGATGATCTTCATACCTGGGGTGTGGGCTGTTATATAACAGAGGCGGTTGAGGTTGTTCCGCGTATCACCGCGGTGGGAGAATATCTCGATCCCGCGTCATGCGTGCTGTCCGCGGATCCCGGGATAGCTTACCCTGGATAGATAAGATAATCGAGGACCTCGGGGCAGCTTATCCTGGGCAGTTAGGAGGGCGGTGATCTCGGGATGGCTTATCCCGAGTAGTTGAGTCGGGTCCGCAGATATGGGCTTGGGTGAGTGAGTTGCTAGGATGGGCCTTTATGGCCCAGTTCGTAACAGGATCCCCCCCAGCTCGGAGTGCGGAGTGGAACGATGGGGTCCGAGTTTAAGGCCTCAACATCTGATTTATGGTTTCCGCGCAGGCTGTGCTGTATGGGTCGCGGACGGAGTGGGTCGTTGTGCCTCGTGTCCTGACGTGGCTCTTTCCTTGAGGACGTGACGTTTGGGGATCCTTGATGGGACGCGTCTCCCATCGCAGGAGATTTGGATGCCGTTGATTGCGGACACGTAGCGAGGATGCGGCCGATGGGTACTCGAGGTATGGGCGAAATGATGGCTTTGGAGGGAAAATGCTTCGGTTTTCGCGCCCCATTAATGCTCCGGTACAGTTTCTGCTTTTTGAATTTTGCCTCTTCGAAACCGTTTCGTGTGCGAGGGTATTCCAAGCGTTTCGGAGACTGTTTTATAAACCTCTCTTCTACATCGTTCTCATTTCTTCGGCAGCTCTAATTCCTTTAAGCTCTGTCTCTATTTATTCTTATTATAAGGCGATTTTTCTTCTGGAGCTTTTGCCCTTCTTTGCCGTGTGGAGGAGCATCTTCCTTTCTCTTCTTCTTTAACTCTGTAAGTGCTTCTAGTCCCTCTCTGTTTTTGATTCGCTATTTCGCATATGCTTCTGTTTCTGCTCTCGCTACTGGGTTGCTCTCCTTAGTTTCTGTTGGTCGAATTTGTTGCTTGTCTTTGTTAGAGTTGGGCCATTCCCCTACGGGTTGTTGCTGTTGGGTTGTCGTTATAGGGATTTGGTTTATATTTGGCGAGTTGTTCATGGGGGTTTTCTTCTCTGTTTCTTTTTTTGTTTCAGTTTTCGGTACATTAGTGATGGGGAGGAAAAAGGGATCACCAGGGGGAGAGGAGAGAGCGTTCGTTGAGGGACGCGCATGAGAGGTTGTCTTATGGCTGGATAGACCTGGACGTTTTTGCTATTCCTTCGGAGTTTGATTCGGACTCCGTCGAGCGCCTGCAAGAGGCGTTGGTACTGATGGATGAGGGGTTCGAGGACCACGAATATGTCGTGGGTGCTGCCTCCGCGGACGAGAGGGTGTGTATGGCAAGGCACGCCAATACTCCTCACTTCCTGTGGATGTACGAGGTGCTCTTCACGCGATTGGGGATGAGGCTACCTTTTACCCCGTTCGAGCGGGAGGTAATGGCCTTGTGCGCCTTCAGCCCTACACAACTCCACCCGAACGGGTGGGCACTCCTCCGCGGGTATCAGACGGTGTGCGGCGTGTTCGAACTTGAGCCGTATGCCAAGACCTTCCTTAGCATATACTCCTTGATAAATCCCAAGGGGGTGGCGATTCCGGGGACTCGTAGCCGGTACCGGAGCTGGCACACGTTCAAGGGGTACGCTGGGACGAAGGTATTTATGCGGTGGGAGGAGTCCTACCAAGAGTTCAAGTGGAAGTATTTCAAAGTCTTTTCCGCTCCGGGGAGGACAACATTTTGGGAGGGCGATCGGGACACAATGGTGGGGATTTCTTGTTACTGGAATAGGGAAATTCGCCCCCACCGTCCCAGGAATTTTTCCGCGGAGGAGCTGATTCAGCGGGAGTTCTTTCTGGCTCTGTCTGAACGTTCGGTTGATTGTTGAGGGGCTCGACGAAGACGTCAAGTCTTATCTAGGTAGACGTTTTATTTCTTGTGTTTTATGTTGTTGCTCTCTCTGTTTTTGATTTCTGATGTTTTCTGTGTAGGTTCGAAGCTGCGCGAGTCCTCCGCTGCTATGAATAAGTTTGCCGAGTTGAGGAAGGCTAAGGCTGTTGCTGCCAGCAGGAAAGCAACAGAGCAGAAGACTGCCGCGGAGCCTGTCTAGCGGTCGCCGTCTCCTCCTCCATCACCAGTGCCCTCGCCGACTCACTCTGCTGTAAGGGGTGTCGCGCCTTCTCCGTCCGTGCATTCTATTCCTCGGGACGTTGCCGAGCGATCACCGCGGTCCCTTCCGCGTAAGTGACAAAGAGGGGCAGAGTCCGTGGACAAGGAAGACCGGGCCTTGAGCGCTCTTGCCAGGGCGTATCCCGAGGACGTAAACTTTCTGCGCGTTCTTAAGCGGAGTTTCTTTCACGGTGAGGCGCGTCGCCATCTAGAGGAGGTCTCTTCCAGCGTCGCGATGGCGCGGATCTTCCAGCTCGTAGGGGAAGCCTCTGGGCTGCTGGTTCGTGTCTCTGAGCAGATGGCCAGTCCTGAGGAGATGGAGACCTTGCGCGGGGAACTCACGCGCACAGAAGATGAAATTAAGAAGCTGCGGGCGCAGGTGGCAGTGTCTAAGGACAGGGCAAGGGCTTTCAAGACCGCTGCAGACGAGAATACAACCCTTGTCGCGGAGAAGTTGCGCCTGCTGATTGGTGTGTGGGTGGAAGCTGAGCGGAATGCCCGGGCCGAGCAAGAGGCGCTGGCTGAGCTGAAGAGAAGAGATGCGCAATTGGAAGAGGTGCGTGCGGAGGCAGAAGGTTCGCGGAAGGCTCTTGCTGACTCCAAGGCGCAGTTGGAGGAGGTGCGCGCGGAGGTAGAAGGTTCGCCGAAGGCTCTTGCTGACTCCCAGGCGCAGTGCGAGGCGCTGCGGGGGGATGTGGATAATTTTGCAGCTCTCCGATGATATGGTCGGTGCCACTTTCAAGACTATAATGGGGCAAGTTAAGCATATTGCGCCGACCATCGATTGGAGTGTTGTGTTGACGGACAAGTATTATGATGTTAAGGCGGGGGTGATTAGGGAGGTTCCCGTGGAGGCTCCGCAGGAGTAAATTTGTATTTTATTTTATTTTCTTTTTTGGACTTGTAATGAGTACCTGATGAATATAGTGGAGCAGTACTTTGTAGTGTTTGTGCGTGAACTTTTTGTTTTTTTGCAATTGCTTTGGATATGTTGTTCTTCCGCAGTGATGTATGTATGCGGTGAATAGACGCGGATTTGTTTCGTGGTGGGCTTGCATATTCAATGGTTAGGACGCCGTGATGTGCTCCGCGGCAAGTTTGTATGCTCCATGGTTAAGACCATGGTTAGGCGCGGTAGACTTATATCTTCAATGGTTAAAACCATGATTGGACGTGAATTTTTTCCGCGGTGCGTTTGTATGAATTCAATGGTTAAGACCATGGTTAAGAGCGAATTTTGTTCCGCAGTGTTTTTGTATAAATTCAATGGTTAAGACCATGGTTAAGCGCGAATATATTCCACGGTGAATTTTCACTAGTTAAGACCATGGTTAAGCGCGAATATGTTCCGCGGTGAATTTTCACTGGTTAAGACCAGGGTTAGGCGCGAATTTGTTCCGTTGTGCATTTCAATGGTTAAGACCATGGTTATGCACGAATTTGTTTACGCGGTGTATTTCACTAGTTAAGACCAGGGTTAGGCGCGACTTTGCTCCGTGGTTCGTTTGGCATGAATTTGTTCCGTTGTGTGCTTCAATGGTTAAGACCATGGTTAAGAGTGAATATGTTCCGCGATGAATTTTCACTGGTTTAGACCAGGGTTAGGCGCGAATTTGTTTACGCGGTGTATTTCACTGGTTAAGACCAGGGTTAGGTGCGAATTTGCTCCGCAGTACGTTTGGCGTAAGTTTGTTCCGTTGTGTGCTTCAATGGTTAAGACCATGGTTAAGCTGAATATGTTCCGCGGTGCCTTTAAATAGTTAAGACCATTGTTAGGCGCGAATTTGTTCCGTTGTGTGCTGCAATGGTTAAGACCATGGTTAAGCGCGAATATGTTCCGCGGTGCCTTTAAATGGTTAAGACCATTGTTAGGCGCGAATTTGTTCCGCTGTGTGCTTCAATGGTTATGAATGCTGCAAATGAACTTTTTATTTGATAAGGGCCACGTGGCCTGCTGGTACAGGAATATTCGCAGAAGAATTTAAATGTAAAATGTGCGGAGGTTCGTGGCATTCCACTCAAAGGAGTTCATTTTTTTCATTAACTTGAAGAACGGGAGTGCCTTTTTCGCGGAGGAGGACATGAACCTGTTGAGTGAGGCTATCCGCCCGGTCAGGCCTTGGACTTGTTCACGTATCGCTCCAGCCGGCCTCCGCGTACCTATCTCTCCACCTCGTCCTTGAGATCTACACATTCTTCTGTTGTGTGGCCGCTCCCGCCATGATACGCGCAGTATAAGTTGGTGTCTGCACCTGCACGGGTCCTCAAGGGCTTTGGTTTTGGGAAGTCCTGCCTTTGCCGCAGCTCTCTGTACAGCTGTGTCAGGGATACGTTCAGTGGGGCGTAATTGGTGTAACGCCCCTCTTTGGGTATCTGCGGTATGTCGCTCCTTGGTCTGTCTCTGCGGGGAGCCTGGGGAAACTTTCTGCCTGAGTCTTCGATCTCCCGGGGTCCATCTCGGGACATATTGGCTCTGATGGCCTGCATCCCCTCTTCCTGGTAGAGGTACTCCTCGGCCAGTTCCTGTATTTCGATAAGGTTGCGCGGGGGCGCTTGGAGAGATTTTTGGCAAAGGGGCTGCCTTTCTTGAGGCCGTTGGTTAGGCCCATCAGCACTGCCTGCGGTTGCACGTCTTTGACTTGTGCGCAGTCCTCGTAAAATCGGTCGAGGTATTGTCGGAGGGATTCGTCTCCCCTCTAGATTACGCCCAGTAGACTCACTGATGTCTTGGGCTTGGTTTTCCGCGTGGTGAAATTTGCGAGGAAACGCTCTGCAAGGTCGTCGAAGCACTGGATGCACTTTGGGGGCAGTGCGTTGAACCACACTAGAGCGCATTTCCTAAGGGTTACGGGAAAGGATTTGCATTGGATGGCATTAGAGACACCGTCCAGAACCATCCGATGTCCGAAGGCATCCAGGTGGTGCTGGGGGTCCGAGGTACCATCATATGCTTCCATGTCCGTTGGTGGTCGGAACCCTTGGGGGGGAACGGCCGCGAGGATGTCTTCAGCGAAGGGATGGTTATCCCTTCCTCGGATTCTTTGCGGAACAGGGCGGATTCTTTCTGTGAAATGGAAAGATTTTGCGGATCGATCGCGGTATACAGATTCAGCTTCTCTGTCGGCGGTGGCTTGGCTGGGGCCCTCGTTGCGGTTAAAACCAGCAAATGGGCGTTTCTGTTTGGCGTCCTTCTTCACCTTTTCTACAGCTTCGCGGAGCTCTTTTTGTCTCCGCTCCTCGTCCATGCGGGCGAGTTAGCTTAGGGCCGCCTCTAGGCGGGCGATCTTTTCCGCTTGAGGCTGGACCACGTCAGCCAAAGTCGGTGGGGGAGGTAGGTCTTCTCCCGCAGGTTGTTGCTGTGGCTGGCTGCGTGGAGGTGACGGCATGGGAGGGATTGGTGGTGTGGACAGCGCCGGGGACGCCTGTGACGTTGGTGGAACCTGGGATGGAACCACCGAAGAGTCGGCTGGTACCGATCCCTTGGTGTCCCTGGAATTCACCACTCTGTATGTCTTTCGGGTGTTCTTCAGAGGCATGTTGGTGGATATGGTGCTACTGACGAATGCTCAGGGTCCAAAAGGAAAGTGGGGTGCCGTAAAACAAAGTTTATTCCCCACAGATGGCGCCAATGTTCCCTGAAGCTCTGGAACGAGATGGATGCTCTAGCACGATCAATCTCTGGACTCGCGTTGCGGTGGGTACCTGCAATCACTCCAACACTCAAGTAAGCAAGGGTGCAAGGAGTTTAGTGAATGATTATTGGATGATCTTCATACCTGGGGTGCGGGCTGTTATATAACAAAGGCGGTTGAGGTTGTTCCGCGTATCGCGGCGGTGGGAGAATATCTTGATCCCGCGTCATGCGTGCTGCCCGCGAATCCCGGGATGGCTTACCCTGGATAGATAAGATAATCGGGGACCTCGGGGTAGCTTATCCTGGGCAGTTAGGAGGGTGGTGATCTCGGGATGGCTTATCCCGAGTGGTTGAGTCGGGCTCGCGGATATGGGCCTGGGTGAGTACGTTGCTAGGATGGGCCTTTATGGCCCAGTCCGTAACAAAAACCAAAGGTAATATTTTTTGCAATAAGTAACCAAGCTTTATAATCTCGGCGAAAAGGGTAAAGTAAAGAACAAACGAAGTCTAAAAGATTGCAAACACTACCGCACAACAACGATAGCATACAAACCGCCCAACAAACACGACCACCCAAGAAAGCAAGCAAACACCGTCCACAAGACAAAAACACCTAAAAACCAAGACTAAAACTGTTGAGTTAGAATTTGAAATTATTATATTTAATGACAAACACTATGTGAACCTTTTAATGTGTGTATTGAAGTGTTTCAGGAAAAGTTAGGTCCTAATATTATGAGAAACCTGAAATCTCTTTTGGCCCAAGTGTTTAAATACCAAGACTGTTTTTAGTACAAAAAGGGAAAATATGGATGTCAAGCCCAAGAGCCACGTCAAATGAAATTAAATGGAAGCATATGCAGCCCATAAAAGTAAAGGGGCCCAATGTGAGTTTGATGAATAAAGAAAGAAATTGGCAGGTCTTTTGAGACAAACAAAAAGGGAAGCAAGACATAAAATATTAGCTATTAGAGAAGTATGACTCAGCTATTAGAGAAAGGAATAAAATATTTTGGGAAGCAACAATTATCTCTTACAGCAGCAATAGAGGCGTAAAATAAGGAAAAGCAAAAGGAAATGTGATGGTAAGTCACCAAGAGGACCAGGAAAGAAAAATATAAATAAGGAAGAAAGAGAAATAAAATGAAAGATTGACATTGACATATCAATAGGAGAGAAACTTTGGGAAATCAAAGATTTGCTTGTACCTCAGTCAAAGAGAGAAATAAAGGCAAAATTAAGCTATCAAGGACAACTTTATTTTGGAAATAATCTTCCTAGACCAAAGCTTATGATGCAGCTACGGATGAGCCAGAAAGAATAGGACAAAAAGGAAAGCAATGTTTATGGTTAAAGAAAGATGAAATCATGTGATAAGGTAAGCTATAAAGCTAAACGTGATGGAATAAAGAAATTGGAAAGCAAATTTCATGGAAAGAAAAGTAAGGAACACGTTCTTTTTGCAACGGTCAAAAAGGGAGTATGAAACACATGGGTAAAAGCCTTCTTAAATGGGCATTAGCAAAAAATGGAACAAGTTGAGCTGATTGAAATCAAAAGAAGGAAGAACGAGCTAAATAAAGAGAGAATCATAGAAGAATAGCAAGAATGAAGGAGATGATGTCAAGCTTCAAGAATATGCTAAGGATCAAGTATAAATGGAAGATCCTCCATCATCCTTCAACACACAAGACACAAGAGAAAAAGACCATCTTTGAAATTCATTCTCAAGAGCTCCACCTACAAATCTCTCCCATTCTGATTAGTTTGTTTTTATCCTCTGATTTGGAGTTTTGGGTGTCTTTATTGTTTTGGAAAATATTGGTTATTTGAGAGTTTGTTTTTGGCGAGCAACAGAGAGCTTGAGAGAAAGAGTTCATTTCAAGTTTCTGTTTTGGAAGTTTTTGTTTGTAAGTTTTTTTTAAAGAAACTGTTGGTGCTTGTACTTGAAAGTTTTGTGAAAGAAAACTGATTTTGGCATTTGAAGAAGTGGACGTAAATTCCTAACTAGGAATTGAATCAGTATAAATTTTGTGTGTGTTTTTCTCTTCCTTATACTATTTATATTTCCTATCCTTCAAAAAAAATTCTGTTTTCATTTTTAAGAAATTGAGTTTTTCAGAAAACTTGTTTAGGAGATATGTCTTAAACGTTTAGGAGACAACTTTTAAAGAAAGGTTAATTTTTCGAAAGAAAAAGTCTTTGCTTAGATTCAACCCCCCTTCTCTAAGCCACACAAAACCATCAATTGGTATCCGAGCTTAGGTTTCTAGTATATCAAGCTTAACCACTGAGAGCAAAAGATCTATCTCAGAGAAGAAATACAACATGGCTGGACCTGTCCAATAAAACTTGATAAAAAGACAATCCACTGCTTGTCCCCCTTCTTTCAATGGATCAAACTATCCATATTGGAAGGAAAGGATGAGAATATTCATACAGTCAACTGACTACGACATCTGGAAGACCATCACAAGGGGAACCACCATCCCTATGAAGACAACAACAAAAAATGGGAAAGAGAAGTAGATTCCCAAAACTGAAGACGAATGGAATGTTGAAGAAAAGAGACAAATCGAGACAAATGCCAAATATCTAAATCTGATGATGTGCGCAATAAGCTTTGAAGAATACAGGAAGATATCCAGGTGTGCGTCAGCAAAGGAAATTTGGGACAAGCTGCAAATTACCCACGAAGGTACGAAACAAATCAAATTAAATAAAATTGATATGCTAACCCGAGAATATGAGTTATTTGAGATAAAGGAAAATGAAAACATCGATGAGATGTTCGAAAGATTTGCGGTGATCATCAACAATCTAGCCATGGCTGGAAAAGCATTTCTAGATGAAGAACTTGTGAGAAAGATCCTAAGAAGTCTCACCGACAAATGGACTTCTAAGATAGCTGCAATTCAAGAAGGAAGACACATTGAAACTCTCACTTATGATGAGTTGAGAGGGAACTTGATAGCCTTCGAGACAACACACTTAAAGAGCAACATGAAGAAGAGGGAGATTGCTTTAAAGACAAAAGTCGTAGAGTAAGCAGTGCCCTGTTCGGTAATAGTAAGAGCACACTGGAGCAAGGGAGTAGCAATGGAATCTGTGACCAGAAGAACCGCCGCTGCCTCGACCCATGGTGTTGGGACGGTGACCAAATTTGTGAGCAAAGGCGCTATGGTCAGTGACGGTAGGAACTGATAGAGGATGTTGTCGTTTTTATTGAAGAACCATGGCGAAAACACAATTGATCGATGACAGTGGGTCGATAAGCAGCACTTAAGAACGGGGTAATGGAAAGCCTTCATCGAGGCCTTTGAGAAACTAGATTATGAAATCATGCTAACGATATGTCTTAGCAGAGCAAGCACATGGCAATAGTGGGCAATAGTTGTTGAGTTCCTCCCACAAAGATTTGAGGCTTGTGTAGTAAATAGTGATTGAATTTGTGCCTTGCTTGAGTAAGAAAATTTCTTCCTGAAGTTCAAGAATACGCAACAAATTCCCTTGTGAGAAGCGGTCATGCAAATCTATCCAAATGTTGATGGCATGTTCAAGGTAGATGACACTTTGAGTTGTGGAAGGTGTTAAGGAGTTCAATATCTAGGACATAATCATGGTATTGTTGCGGTCCTAGGTTGAGTAGAGGGGATCTGTTGTTACTGGAGTAGGAATGGAGCTTGTGAGGAAACCCATTTTGTTCTTGGAGATGAGGGCTATCCGAAATGAACGAGACCATGAGTTGTAGTTGTTTCCAGTCAGAGGAGGTGTGACTAGGATTGAGTTTGGCTCTCACTAGGGTGAAGATAGAGAAGATTTCAAGGATTTTGAGTAGGATCAGAAGGTTGTTCGTGTTTGGTGCTGGCAACCATTTTGGGAGAAGGTGGAGATGATGGAAGATCCTCCATTGTTGAAGAGTGGGTACTAGCAAAGCTCCTCAGAGGAGCACTGATACCATATCAGAAAAATAAAAGAAAAAGAGAACAGTAGAAGCAAGATCTTTGTATGAATGTTGCTTGTTTATTCAAAGAGCAAAAGAACCAATATATACAAGAGCAGGTTGGTTTCTATGAAACGCATAGCTCACAAAATGGGGGGCAAACAGGACATACATACCACTATTGTACCAATGCAGTAGGAAACATAACTAATTTACACAGAGGCACCAACCAAAACAGGACAAAACATGAGTTGTACAAAAGATGAAAAAAATTAGGCATGTGAATGGTCATGTAATTTCTTCTATGGAGCATGTTGGTGTGAATTGGGCCTGAGGTGTGGATGTGGGCTCTTCCTTTGTTAGAAGAGATTTAATTAGAGGGTAAGTGAGACATGTAAATGGATTAAATGTTACATCTTAACCCATAACTTTAAGACAATAAATTTATGGATCTTCTTAATATATAGTCTTTACTTAGTTCAAACTTTAATAATGTGTGACATATATATGTAATGACTTGATTGATTGATACTATAAAAAATTTTACTTGTTAGTGCATAATAATTGGGTGTAACCTAGGAGATTTGAAGCCTGTGATGGCTACTTGGAACAAAATTTCCGAAGCAATATGTACGTAGTGAGTCAAAGAATGGTGCTACATTCCCATCACTGGAAAGTACTATCGTAATTGTGTGGTTGCAATGTATTATCGGATTAAAAATGCAACAACAAGATTAGACTTTTAAAGCTACTTTTATTTAGTCTTCCCAGCTTTCCTTGAACGCATTCAGATGAATGTTTTACTAGCCTTTGTTGAATTGGAATATATATGGTGTGGTGTTGCAAGGTTAAATATATTTTTAATCTCTCTTAAACTTTAAATTTTGTATTTTATTTTTTATAAGTTTTTTTTCTTAAATGTCCCTCGTAATTTTTTTTTGTAAGGTTTTAATCTTTGTCATCATAATAAGACGTTAAGTGTTAACGTTGACAATTAACTTGGTCACGTGACGAATATGAGAGAGAGGGAGAGGTGTTAACGTAACAATTAACTTGGTAGTGTGGTGAAAGCGAGAGAGAGGGGGAGGAGAGAAGAAGGTGGGCGCATGGGTGAGATCGCTTCTCTAGCCGCGACTAAGGCACGACTCATGGAGCTGTAGCGGAGAAGAAGACAACAAATTGTCACGTCAACTGTTAACAACTTAACATAACGATAAAGATAAATTAAGAAATTTTTTTTATAAAGAACAATTTTTTTAAAAAAAAATTTATGAGGTAAAACACAAAATTGAAGAAACTAGAAACATATTTAACCCCGTATTATGAGAATGAATCACAATGACATGTGGCACAGCACCATAACATAACGTGAAATGTTAAAAATTGGGAAAATTGTGAAAAATGACTTCCCTGGCAAGGGAAGCCAAAGGCCAAGGCAGAGTTTGTTGGGTGTTTTATGAGATTCAGTTGAACCACAATTATTTCATGAGAAATAATCACTACAATGAGATGACTCAAAAGTGTCCAAGATGTCTTGAACATGCCTTCAGTTTGTTCAAAATATAGTATACTATATAATAAAAGAGTACTCTTGAACATGACTCCATAAGCTCTCCATTAGCTTTGCATGTGGTAAAGCTTTGAGGAGACTTCAATTTTTGAATAAAACCTTTTCAGATCATATCAAACCTAATATCAGCTGGGAATATATATGTCACAGGTCCCTAGCAGCGTGACCAACTGTTCTTA
Organism: Nissolia schottii; assembly: GCA_003254905.1. Classification (NCBI taxonomy): domain Eukaryota; kingdom Viridiplantae; phylum Streptophyta; class Magnoliopsida; order Fabales; family Fabaceae; genus Nissolia; species Nissolia schottii. Next base: position 235,838 of record QANU01064405.1, read on the forward strand.
CTTGACCTTTATTATTATTGAAAGAGAACAAATTCTAAAACAAATTATACACGATAAGATCACTTTTTTCACTTTGAAACCAACCAACGCACCAACATTATTGATAGGTTTAATTATTTGTAGCTAAAATTCAAGCTTTGTTTGAATGCTTATATAGATAGAAACCGATATCTGAACCAACTACCTTTAATTGGACACTGTTTTGGGCCATCGAACCTTTTGATAACCCCACCAGGAGGAGAAAAGCTAAAGTACTAGAATCAAGATACTCACAATGCGGAACTTGATCCAAAACAGTGATGAAAACTATTTAAATAGTGAAATTAAGGGTTTGTCTTTTAGTACTTTTTTAATAAATTAAAAGGGTTCGTTTTTAAAATATTATATTATACATATAATGCTACCGTGCCTCCCATAAAAAAGAATCAAATTTATCTATTTCTTCTCTAAAGTATTACTATAAACTTTATATTTAGGTTTCTTTATTTTTATTTTTCTTAATTTAACATCAAATCTTATTTCTAAAACATAAATTTTTTATTCTCTGAAATACTTTTTTAATATGAAAATATTTTTTTAGATAGAAAAATAGTTATGTTTAGAAATAATGATATTTATAATAAAATTAAAAGAATTTTTTTTAAATATAATGTTTAGGTGAAAAAAAATTCATTTTAATTAATAAAAAAAAGTATCATTAAATCAACTCACACGGAGTGTGATAAAAACAATCTAATGTTTTTTTATCTATAAATTTACTAAAGTGAATTAATAAAAACTTGTTCTTATCACAAAAAGATCCCTAGATGATTTCTATAGCAACAATTTTTTTTTATTTGAATTACTAAATCACAATGTCTTAGCGTTATATAATTTATTTTAATAAATATCCAGCTCTTCATTACACATGTAGGGTTTAGAGTTACTTCAATAATCAACGAACGATTTCTAAAATCTCAAATAATACATATATAGATTCCAAATATTGTGAAAAGAAATTGAACCAACTAATTTGTTGGCGTTTTGGATGTGATACAGTGCAATAAGCATAAACAAATTCAGAAAATAAAAAAGGTATGCTTTTATGCACCCAATAAAAGACAAGAGGACCAGCTAAAAATCATTGTTTTGTTGGCTTTTAGATGTTTCAGTCTGATCAACTTGTATTTAATTCCCTTACCTTCCACTTCCTTCCAAACTATGCCAACTTCCAGTAACATTCTCCCGAACCCACCATTTGCTCATACACTCATCCTTGCTTAAAGAAATTCAACATAATTGAATATATATATATATATATATATATATATATATATATATATATATATATANCTCTGCAAGTATAGGTCTCATGTGCTTTTGTTGTGAAATAATGATCGAGTGACAACATTGGAGATGCAGAGAGACACAAATGATTTCTTCATGGATTTGAGAAAAATAATGAAGACAATAATTAGTTTAAAAAAAAAAAAAACATGTTCAAAGTTTACTAGGTAATTTTTAGATCTGTCAATGTTGCACAACAATTAGTTGATGATGTAGCATTAATCATTTCACCAGTAATATGTGACATGACAATGCGCCAAGGCCAAAAGTATTTTGTTTTCATTTCAGTGCTGTGACTCCATCACTACCCTATCACAATTGATTACTCAATAGTGACACAAATTCATCAAAATTATACAAATAATTGGCGAGACCATCCTGAGCTGGCTTGAGTATGCTGCTATGTTTATGTTTGCCGCATTTTATTGTTGATTTGTCTGCGCGTATTTGTTTGTTGGTGATATATTTCACATTTTCATGTTGATTTAAAGGACTTTGCTCCTCTCTTATCTTATCTTTCTTACCACTCTTATTAGTCTCTTGCTTTTATTATTGCCTTTTTCACTTCCACATAGGAACCGGCAAATCCTACTAAACAATGAGTGAAAAGGGAACTTTAATTATATACTTGTGTTGGCTTTGATGTTTTTTTTTTCCCCAGATAAGTAGGGGTGATTTTATTATTACCGAAGATTGTATTCCCTTTAATGGTTTTAACACCATATCCCTTTTATTCTCTTCTTATAGTTTTTAGCATCTTCTTATAGTTTTTAGTTCATGAATTGGCTAACAGCCGCAAAGGGGAAATTATACTCTACATATATATTAAAACATGCGCAGAGCAGAGTCATGCATATAACTCAGTTTAGAGAAAGAAACAATTTACTTCGAGTGGAAATGTGAATTTCTCACTTATTGTCTCGAATTAGTAGCACCATTCGCGTTAGCCCATTTCTAGATTATTGAAATGCACCATGTGGCTCCTAAAGTTCTCAAAAGTCGGTTAAGTTAATCCTTTGACAGAGGTCAATTTAGTCCCTCGTAAGCACTAATTTAATTGAGTTTTGACAACTTCAAGAATCACGGAATACATTTCCATAACTTAGTGGCTAACATGACTAATGTCCTCAACCTTTAAGAACCAAAGTGAAGGTTTACCTTTCTGTTTTCCCTTTTTTTTGTAATGTTTTTCACTATACTACATGTGAGACCATAATGACGTTTTAACAGGACCGGTACATATCATGAACTCATGATGTGATTTAACTAAAGTGTGCCGGACACAAATTAAGTTCAAGTGATAAGCTCACTTAAAATCTCGAAAGCGTTATCCTAACCAAAACATTAGACCAAAGTTTACAATTTATATAACATGTCCACCAAGGCATGAGGCTTGACCAGCCAGACATGAAGCCTCAGGCCAATGAATTAGCCCTCAATGGGAAGAAGCACACGCCACGAACCACCAAGAGCGTCGTCCTCGTACCATCCACCCTGCTACTCATCATGCTCCCTCTTTCCCTTATGAGAAACTCATACGATTCATCGCCAGTCATATCTGCTGCCAGCAGCGGCGGCATGTCAGAGACGAAAGGATGTGACATCTTTTCTGGGAATTGGGTTCCTTACCCTCAAGGGCCGTATTACAACAACGAGACTTGCAACTTGATAATTGACCAGCAAAACTGCATGAAGTTTGGGAGGCCTGACACAGAGTTCTTGCATTGGAGGTGGAAGCCCAACGAATGCGAGCTTCCACTCTTCAATGCGACTCAGTTCTTGAGCCTTGTCAGAGGGAAGAAGATGGCCTTTGTTGGGGACTCGGTGGGGAGGAATCAGATGCAGTCTTTGCTGTGCCTCCTAAATCATGTAAGTAGGCAATTCCCCCCCCCCCCCAGCTTTCCTTTTTCTGTCTTTTTTAAGAGAATTGTGTGAAGGAAACAGCGAAAACACGAAAATGAAAACAGAAACTAAACACACGTGAATAGTTGTGCCATTGCTAATGAGATGGTTTGCATGATCAGCATTAACGAAGATGAGCAACAAACCCTCTAAACATTCTCATCCGGTTTGTTCACTCTTTTCAGGTGTCTCAACCCGAGGACATTTCTCTGAGATACTCATCAGATCCCATATATTTCAGAACATACCACTATCCTGATCACAATTTCACCTTGGCGAACCTATGGTCCCCGTTCTTGGTGCGAAGCACCGATGACGACCCTGACGGCCACTCGTACAACAGCATCATGAGACTTTACCTGGACGAGGCGGACGAGGCCTGGGCAAGCAGAGTGGACGATTTCGACATCGTCATGATCTCGGCAGGGCACTGGTTCTTCCGGCCTCTGCTGTTCTACGAAAATGGCCAACTCGTCGGATGCAACAAGTGCGGAAGAGAGAACGTCGCAGATCTTGCGCATTTCTATGGGTACAGGAAGGCGTTCCGAACGGCATTCAGAACAGTTACAAATCTCACAAGGTACTAAAGCGAGAAAGATGATCCTAAAACTAGGAATGAGATAAAATATTAGAATTTAAACATAATCTAAAGTTTATACGTACAAAAGTCAACAAAGTATCTAAAAAAGTTACCATATTTATACATCTCGAATATAGATTTTGATTCGTAAACTCGCTAGTAAAATCGAGAGTTTACTTAAACTCGTATGAGTTTACCAAAAAAGAGTTTACATGAGTGTTAACTCGTTTTATGTAGTGAAATCGTAAACTTGTAAGAGTTTACGAGTTAACTCGAGAGTTTAATAACAACGATATAAACAAGTGTGCTATCCTTCCTCTTTCAAGGTACAAGGCGGTGACAATTTTGAGGACATTCTCCCCATCGCACTTCGAGAACGGGGATTGGGACAAAGGAGGGAGCTGCGGCAGGACGAAGCCATTTGAGAAGGAAGAGATGAAGTTGGAGGGGTATGTGATGCAGATGTATCAGCCTCAAGTGGAGGAATTCAGAGCGGCAAAGGAGGAAGGAGAGAAGAAGGGCCTGCAGTTTGTGATGCTGAATACAACTGAAATCATGCTGCTGAGGCCTGACGGTCACCCCAACAGCTATGGACATTCCAGGGACAAAAACGTGACGTTAAACGACTGCGTTCACTGGTGCTTGCCCGGCCCTGTGGACACGTGGAATGAGTTTTTGCTGCATAAGTTGAAGATTGTGAATCAGACATCTGCTGCTGCTTCTGGTTCAAAGCTGCAGAGAGTTTCTTAGAACGTCAGGTTTACATTGTTAATCATATGGAAATATTTAACTCTTTTTTTTTTTTTTTGGGTTTGTTAAGTGAATTGTGGTTTTTGCTTGCTTATCTATTGTTGATAGTTATAATACAGAATGTATAGGCAAAGAGATCTGTGAACTTATATCTTGATTGATTTGTGGTTGGCTTGGCGTAATGGTAAGGTTGTTGCCATGTGATCGGTAAGTCATGAGTTCAAATTTTGAAAACAATTTCTCTGCTTGCGAGATAAAGAGGCATACAAATATCATACCCATGTGGAAGCCTTGTGCACTGGTCCACCCTATTTTTTATTTTATTTTTATATCTTGTTTGATTTGCTATCCTGCCACGTCTTGATTTTCATGCTGTTAAATATTGAGCCTAAGAAGATCATATCTGCAAGTAAGAACCAGACAGTAAGGTTTGCATTTGATCCTTGGCTTAGACCAAAAAGGAATTGATCCTTGGCTGGTTCAGTTTTGCCTCAGCAATTGTCAAAGGAACGTTGCAACTTGCAAGTCAGAATGGAAGACATACTTTGAATCATTTCCTGCTCAGACCCTCACATGGAGCTTCTGCGAAATTTAAAAGGGATTTGCTTTAGATATACTGCTTGATGTGTTACGACATGACCACAAAAAGGGTTTCAACTCAGCGGGAAAAAGCACTATTGGAGAAGTGCAGTCATAGTATTCTAAGCCTCAATTCTTGAGATCATGTTTAACTTTATGAGACAAAACGCCAATGCATGTTCAATTCGGAAGGATCAGTTGCAAGTTTTAGGTTGTAGGAAGAATATGAGCCAATTTGCAGTTTCGGGCACCCATAGAAATTTAAGTTAAAATTATTTAACCCAAAGATTACTGGAGGTAACATGATGTGCTTTAATAGCTTCGTGAATGTGAGGTGTCTTCATTTTCATAAATAAATGGGCATCTAGATTTAATATGAACATTGCGAAATATTGATCAAATTCAGCCATTCATTCTATGCCAACGGGCAACGACAATCACTTGAACTGGCTGTTTCTTTTTCGAAAGCCAAATTTCCAAACAGTAAAACCACATTAATTCTACTTTACCGTAGCTACCAATTACCATACCATATCACACATCGCATGTTATTTTTTATATTATGCACACATTCAGCTGTAGCAGACGGCATTTCCCCGTAATGTACTGTAACATTTGATCAAACTTCAAAGCAAACTTAACTTCTGCACAAACATCTTTACGTATACTCCTTATATACACACGAAATATTTAACAAGTACAGACCAAGGTTCAGTCATGCTTAGTAGAAGTAATAATAACAGTTTAATCTTAAGGCGTAACCACTGGTCAAAATGATATCCTGATAAATACCACTATGTTTAAAGCGAAAATATAAAGCACAAATGCCAACCTGAGCAGCATAAGCCTCTGCTGGCTTTCGGTTCTGCCAGCAGAATGGTAAGGAAGCCTATGATGGCCATCATAGTCTGATGAACCAAGTACCTTGTCGGGGTAGTCTGATGAACCAAGTACCTTGTCGGAGTAGCTTTTACCGTATCGATTCCTTGCAGAATTCACCTCCAAATTGCTGCTTTCCGTTCGTTGCCATAGCCCATTCAACCTTTCCAGCTCCATCTCTTTCATATGAATTTCACTAAATATGCCCTCAGCTTGTGCCTGGAAGCATAAGAAGAACAGAGTTTATTATACTCTTCTCCAGAAGGAAACCAGATATGTAGAATCAAACAGTTACTAAATGGCCAAAAACAGTTTCTCTTTTAAGAAAAGAATTGAACAGTGTTTTAAACACAGTATACTGCACAGGGGCGGACCATCATGTGCTCCAATGGGGGCAGTGACCCCCGGAAAAAAAAAATATGCTTCTTAATTATTAATCTTTTATTATTTGGCCGCCCTCATTTAAATATTTTGACACTTTCCCTGTCAAAAGATTATAATTGTAAACTTATACTTGACCTTTTCTTTAATTTTTATAAATCTTTACTTGATTATATGTTTAAATACTATGAAAAATAATATATTGTGAATATATTTGTGAATTTTGATTGTGAAATGTTCATTTGTATAATATATCCGAAGTTTAAAAATTGTATCAAAAATCACATTTGCTAGTAAGTTCTTCCTTCAATACCCATATTTTTACAAGGATATCGATACCTCTTTATATTTTAATGGTCATGATTTACTTTTAAATTTAAAATAATAAATATTTAGAGTTAGTGAGACACATGACTAATTCTTAGCCATAGATAATTATAAGGTACCAATATCATTGAATTTGATGGAGGTACCAGACTAATGCAAAATGTTATTTTTAAAAAATGTATATTATTCTTTGCATAGAGTTAACAATTAAGTATGGACCCCTACGAAAGATGTCTAGCTCTGCCCTGATGCTGCATGTGGAGCCTATACTACGAAGGCTAAAAAGGACCTGTTTAGCTGCAAGTTGCTCAATTAGACCGTGAAGCTGTTTATCCAATGCCTTCTCTCTTTGCACTGCAGAACAAGAATATCTTAAAAACCAAAAGGCACAAGCCACTTCTTAAGAGTACAAAACTACTGGCAAAAAATTAACACGACAAAACCAATGAGAAAGTTACATTTAAGACCTAACTAAACAACATGGATTTCAAAGAGCGTAAAATAGAATCGAATATTTTTTCAGAAATAGAACAGGGCAAAAGTCTGCCCAGCTATACTTTCTTTATTTGTTCCTATTTGATAAAAGAAGAATTCATTTATAAAGAAGATTACAAAAAAGAGCATCAGGAATCCTCCTACAGCCACAATTAGAACAACAAAGGAAAAAAAAAAATGAAACAATTAGAACAACTCAAAAGAGCAACCTAGTACCACTGCAAGTCCGGCCAAGGAACAATCCTATAAAAAATCCCATCCACACTTTCTATCAGGTTTTTAAAACTATTTTTAGTTATTACACTGATTAGCATAAAATAGTTAAGAGAGTAATAAAAGTTTCCAAAATGCAAATTTACACACAAGCACATACAAGAAATCACCTAACCCAGCCCTGCATTGTACTTTTTATGGCATCAACAAGGTGGACTTAAATTTAACTATGCCAAGTAACTTTTAGGACCATGTGGTACACTGCAAACATTATTTTGGTTAGCAACATTTCCAACCAGGAATAAGTTTGTGGTATATTTTCTCAGTGTGGTAAATATGAACTCACCAAAGGGTGCACCGCCTAGGTACAAAGAAAGTACAAAATATGTACCACCTAAAGCGAGAAAGCAACACATAAAATAAAAAACAAAGGAAAGGAAAGGAATAAAAACAAATAAACAAAGGACATCGCCATGCTTTCAAATTCAGAATTTATCATCCAAGAAAAAACAAACATATACATATAATACATGAGGGACAAATTAACCTTGATCTGGCATTAATAATTATCAATATTCCTTTTTCAGTTACATCATTATCGTTATTACTTTTACAGTTTCAAAGCAACACAACTAGTAACTATAGTAAGACACCAGGCAAGCATCATCAGCCCTAGTGATCAATGTTCCAGTTTCTAGGAAAGAGGTTCTCATGTTTAATGTTGATTTACCCCAACTTTTGACACTCTCCCACCAAACAATTATACATTAACAATACAAATGTAATACCTGGGGAAGGCTGCTTAAGTGCATTTTCCTGCACTTCAGCCCATTTCTTCTCCAACTCTTGTACAGTAACCTCCATTGAACTCTGAAACAAAAGAAGGGTTATTAATTTGATAGCAATAACTCAATATAAATAAATATTGTTATGGTAAAGTAAATTAAAAGAATTGTGATTAAAAATACAATGAACCAGTTCTTTTTTCTTGTTTTCCAATTTGTCTTGTATAACTGATTTTGATGCATCTGCATTTTCATCTTTGGAATTCATCTCAGATTCTTCCTTCCACCCATCAGATCTCCATGATTGGTTTGCATCTACTGAAGTTCGTAGTTGCATATTGTCCAGCTCAGCTTTTAGTTTCTTCATAGTTTCATCCATCTCCTACAACAAAAGAGTGCAAAAATAAACATAATACACCGATAAACTTTTAATTCCGAAAACAAATGTAAAACAAATAGAACCTCACTTGATGGTATGGCATAGAAATTAGAATCTTGAATACACAAGTGGAAGGGGAAATATAACACAGATCAAACAGGAAGATGTCACAAAATACAAATATGTGATAAGCATTGTCCCCTGATCTGGACAGAGACAGTATGTCTGGATATCCAACACATGCTTCTTAACAAAGGAAGGTAGGTTTCCATTATCATCTTAGGGGAAAAAAATAATAAACTGAATCACAGTTTGAACAGCAATTCAATAGTTGTCAGAGATGCATACAACAATAAACTGAATCACAGTCCTCACCTCCAACTTCCTGCGAAGTGAATCTGCCTCTTGCATTTTTTCCTTTATTTTATTCTTGCAATTTGATATTGCATTCTCGAAAGCAGCATTTTCTTCCTTCAGTGTCACCTCTCTAATTTGGGCCTGTGCATAGCACCAAATACTCACAAATTAATATGTTAGTTATTTTGATACTTTCTTATCCTACAGTTCACCACCAAGAAGAAAAGTCAGTCATAGACTAAATACATAGAGATCAAAAGTAAATATATTTACTGGACGATCTGACCTATCAACAAAAGTGGCAGTGCAATGCTTTTCCCATATACTTGATCTACTGCAAATTAAGATATGAACCAAACAAGCCAAAGCCTTTTGCCATTACATCATCACAACATGTCTCGATAACAACTTGATTCAAGGTCGAAAGGTTCTAATAGCTCCAGGTCTTTTATTTTTCCACCACTAAAATTGTGGGCATTCATCCTTTAGTTAATAATCTACACCTCACACATTGGTTGTTTTCTATATTGAATTGGGTAGCACAAACCAAGAAAAACTACAGAGATCCCCCTACCTTACATTTGCAGCTAGACCTAATGACCCTTGCTCAAATGAAAATGCAGAATCACTAAATAAAGCCTTGCATGCTGACCATATCTATCTAGCTTAGTTTATCCAGAGTTAGATGTTAGTTAGAAGTTAATTGTAGTTAACATTCAGCTAGTTATTTTTAGTTATCAGATTAGTTATACCAGTTAGTTTGTTAGCTGAGTTGTATATAAGGAACTCATGTGTAGATTGTAACTAACTTTTCAGTCAATACAAACACTGAGGTATATTCAGATATCTCTGCAAGCGCTCTCTCGTTTTCTCTCATCTGAGTTCAATGTGTTAGCCATGGCACTTCGCATGACATTTCACATGGTAAGGTAAAATTCACAAGCTCTCTCTCCTTTTCTCTCATCTGGCCATTGGTTGTAAGGGGTCTTCAAGGTAAAATTCAAGCTGGATGGTACTATTGAGAGGTATAAAGCACGCCTTCACTCAAACCGAGGGAATTGACTATGGTGAAACAGTCAGCCCCATTGTGAAGATGACTACCCTTTGGCTTCTCTTAGCAATCATGCAGTGTATGGGTGGCATCTCCATCAATTGAACGTCGGATATGATTCAGCTAGCTTGAAGTTGAATAGCTTGAATCAACATCTAAATCTAACCTAGGATCGCCTTGCACCTTTTAATTGCAGATTGGGGTTTGGTTGCGTTTGTTTGAGGGTTTTTTTGTATTTAGAAAGAAGAATATAGATGTCACACTCAAGATAAAGGTCAGAAGGTGAGTGATAAGTCTTAGTTGATCGCCACAAGTTGCCTTGATAAGATTAGATTTAGTTCTTTACCCAAGAACAAAAGGGAAGCTCTCACAATGGGAGAAAACTCAAACTCATTCGTAATCTGCCTTGAGGATTTACATTGAGTCCCTTTTTATAGGCTTACTGTGTTGCCCCAAGATAGTGGATTTTCTACACTTTCCACTAAGTATTTAATTCCCCACTAGCATTGAAACAAGCACTAAGAGTCCACTATCTAACGTAACAGCCTAGGAACTCTAAAGACACTTCAAACTAACCTAAGAAAGACTAAAAGTCATCTGAAACTAATGACCAAAATAAAAGCACGAAAATTACATAAATAATACTAATTTCAACTAATTAAAACCAATTCATTCTAGCCTAATTTGTTAGTAACTTGATCACTTGAATTGGGCTCTATCTTGGATCTCCAAGTGACTTCTTCATGTTGGGCTTGACTATTCTTTAAGCTGAAGAAGAGTGGTCCATTTTGGGAGCTCATGTAATGTCCACTTTTTTTGGCCCCCCTTGTGCACCGATCAACGTCAATACGGCTTTCCTTCAAGGTGATTTAGACGAGGAGGTTTATATGCGAGTCCCTCATGGACTGGATGTCACAGATTCTTCTTTGGTGTGCAAATTACAGAAATCGCTGTATGGTTTGAGGCAAGCGAGCCGACAATGGAACACTATGCTCACTGCAACCCTTACCTCCTCCGATTACACTCAGTCATTAGCTAACTATTCCCTCTTTACCAAGCATACCTCTCAAGGCTTTACTTTCATCCTCGTCTATGTGGATGACTTGGTGTTAGCAGGTAGCTATTTGGCCGAAATCACTAGCATCAAAGCTCTACTTGATGCAAAATTTAAGATTAAAGACATTGGCAATCTCAAATTCTTCCATGGAATGGAAATTGACTGGTCTAAGAAAGGGATTCACCTATATCAATGCAAGTATGCCCTTGATCTCATCAATGATTATGGGCTTCTACATGCTAGACCTACTGCAACCCTCATGGATTATCACTTCAAACTGAGTAAGGAATCTGATGTGCCTCTTTCTGATTTGACTGAATATCGAAGAATCATTGGGAGATTGCTATAAACCCTAAACCCTAACCAACACACAGCCTGATATTGCATTCACCGTGGGAATGTTAAGTCAGTTCTTGGACTGTGCTACTGATTCATCTCCAGGCTGCATACCAAATCCTGAGATACCTGAAACGTGCACCTGCTTATGGCTTATTTTTCCCTGCTACATCTGATTTTAAGTTGCCAGGTTGTAGTGAGTCTGATTGGGGTTTTTGTGTCGATACCAAGTGCTCGGTTAGTGGTTTCTGTTTTGCCACAGCCTGTGGTTCTCCATTGTGATAGCATGTCTGCCATCCAAATAGCAACCAATCCAGTTTGTTGCGAGCATAAAGTGCAGTCAGTGACAATTTGATTGCTACATGTTTCAACACAGCTCCAGGTTGCTGATTTGCTTACAAAGGCCTTGGCCTTGGCCCCTGGTCCATTTTCAAGTTTATTATCCAAGCTGGGCATGCTAAACCTCCACGCTCCAGCTTGAGGGGGGATGCTGCCCACATTCATCTATTTTAGTTTATCCAGAATTAGATGTTAGTTAGAAATTAACTGTAGTTAACATTCAGTTAGTTATTGGTAGTTATCAGATTAGTTATACCAGTTAGTTTGTCAGCTGATAAGAGTTGTATATAAGGAACTCATATGTGTAGAGTGTAACTAACTTTTCAGTCAATACAAACACTGAGGTATATTCAGAAATCTCTGCAAGCTCTCTCTCGTTTTCTCTCATCTGAGCTCAATGTGTTAGCCATGGCACTTCGCATGACATTTTGCATTGCATCCAAGTTTGAACAATAAAATACATAAATATGCATTATCACATTTATAATATTGCATTGAGCTCAGCCACAAAATAACAAAGACAAAAAAAATATATATATTATCTACTAATCAGAGTAAGCTCTTAAATTGGTCATTCTAAAATTACAATATTACCACACTAGTCCTCAAAACTACGTTTTTACCAAATAAGTCCCTAAAGATCTAACACACACACTAACAAATTTTGTCTCATGGATGAGTGAAGATAGTGGCAGAAAAAAGAATAAATTCGACCGCTATTTTGCATCTTAAAGGAATTAACTTGATAAAAATAATAATAGTAAAAATCTTCATGGGATTCATGCGGTGGCATTAGCAGTGGAAATAATTTGAATAGTTCATATGAGAAATGAGTCATTTAATTCAAGCGGCACCAGCCAGATTAGCCGAGGAAATCATAGAAAATTAGAAGAAGAATTGAATGAAGGAATGAATGGTACCTGTTGGCGGGTGGAGGAATGGGAGTTCAATTGGAGGGCGAGGGCGGCGTTGGAGGCGAGGGAGTGAGCGTGGAGGTGAGGGAGGCTCTGGGATATGTCGGGAGGGGGCAATCTCTGCCGTAGATCGTGGATCGAACGCCTCAGGGTGCTCGCCTTGTTGTCCAGTTCCGATACGTACTTCCTCTGTTCCTCCGACAGCACCACAGGGATCGACTCCCACGACGACGACCCGTCCTCTCCTCCTCCTCCCCCGCCCACCACGTCTGCTGCCCATGCTAGTAGCCCCGCCATGTCTAACAAGACACACAGCCCCTCTTTCTCTTGTGCTCTTATTTTCTTCTTTTGGTGCTTTGTTTGAAGAGTTTAGTACTATATATAGTTGTACATGTACACTAAGATTGCTTTTGTTTACCCATAAGAATACAAAGACGTAAAAACTTAAGAAGAAAAATTAGTTTTATATTGTATTTAGTGACAATGTACAAGATATATTTATTTGTATGTATATTTTGTTTAGTTTAATAGAAATAAAATAACTTCAAATACTCTTGTTAAGTTTGGGTAATATGAATGATGTCTTAGGTTTAAACCTCAGATAATTTTTTGAGTATTTAAAAAAAAAAGATCTTGAATACTCTAAGGTGAAAGATTCCTTTTAAAGGATAAACTTAAATGTGGGTGTTCTCTAGCATGAAATTCGAATTGTGGTTCGTCATGTTGTGGTTGACCAACCCCCTCACTTTTATATCAAACACAAGTTAGTAACGAAGAAATTAATATGAGCAATTTTGTAAATACTATTAAACTTTCCAAATTTTGAGATTTTTCAATCATTCCTTAATACGCATACATAACTTAAACTAACTAGTTATTTAAGAATAAAGGATGAATAATTTATTTTTGGATCAAGATCCTCTCAAATTTAAAATAAAAAATGAGTGTGTGTGATGTTTACATTTTCACATTTCATATGACCATGTCATGTCAATATGACTTTAGTCATGTTAATAATGAAGGGAAGACTTACAGACATGGATGCTCCTTTTAAATATGAGAAGATCTCTTTTGTTCTTGTGTACTACTTACCACCAAAAGTGTGAGAGAATAAAGTTAAATAAAAAATATAATTTTTGCAATGATGTATCCTAACATCTCATTATTTTAAAATTTCACATTCTATGATTTTCACCGTAAATAAAAAAATTTGGTCAATATTGTGACATCCTAGAAATGTTATTGACACGTATGAGACTAGTTCTTTTATAGAAGTCTCTAGCATTATGTTACAGACCAGGCCCAAATACCTTACCCAAGACCCATCCTGGTCCACTGACCATGAACCTCTAGTCCATAAAGTCTACTCGGACCCTAAAGCCGACATGAACCCACTCGAATTAAGGATCATCAGCTAGTTACACGAAGAAATCCCTAGGCCAAGAGGAAATTCCGCCACCCATGGCCCCAGAACCCAAAGGAAAATCTAGAATCATAACCCTATCTATGGAATACATCATAGTCCCCATGAACCTCACCTTAGGTATAAAAGAGACCAAGCTTGCCAGGTACGCCTAGAACCTATCTCTCTTGATCGTATACTTTGATCCAACCTCTACTTACTTAAGTGTTAGAGTCCTTGCAGGTACACTCGCCCCGGCTTACAAGACCCACAGAGGAGTTCCGGAGTCCAATCCGTTCCGAGAAACCATTCATCTTGGTACATTGGCGCCGTCTGTGGGGACTTTTACGACTTCCCACAAACCTTTAGACTCTAGAGCGCCTTTATCACCATGCCTCCAAAGAACACATGGAAGACATATCGCCTTGTCAACTCCATGGACACCGGCAAAGCAATACCTACCAGTAGCAACACCCAGCCAACCAACCCGCCCCATCAATCTCTCCTTGAAGAGATTCCTCCGCAAACCCAAAATCCTCCTCCCAATGATAACCTTGAGGGAAACGAGGAACTACCCCCTCTACCGGATCTGGCTGACACTGTATGCAATCAAGCTACTCGAATCGCTCAATTAGAAGCAACCCTCTTCTAGCTCAAGCAAGTAGAAGACGAAAGGAAAAAAATAATACAAAATCCGCGGAACAGCAGATAAGGCCAAGAAAGAAGCAGAGCGCAAACAAAAACATGTTATCAGACAAGTAGAGGAGCGTGAACGTCACATCAACAGTCTTAACCGCGATGACGGCCTATACACCACAGACCCACATGATGACATCCAAGAATCTGTCTACAAGGCATCAATGGAGGTAAGAACCCACGCTGCAGACAAAGGACGTCCAGTGATGAAGAGGGGAAAGGGGAAGGAAAACCACCCCTTTGCAGATGAAATCCTGGAGGCAGTGCCCGCACACAGATTCCGCCCACTAACGGATACGGACTCGTATGACGAAACCACTGACCCACAACATCACCTAGATGCGTTTGGCCACAAGATGATTCTAGATGGAGCCTCTGATGCCATCCAATGCAAGTCATTTCCAGTCACCCTTCGAAAAGGAGCGCTCATTTGGTTTAATGCACTCCCACCGAAGTGTATTATATCCTTTGACGACCTTGCCGAACGCTTCTTGGCCAACTTCACTACTAGAAGAACGAAGCCTAAGACGAGACACTTCGTTAATACCTAGACCGTTTTTATGAAGAATGCGCGGGAAACGCGACACAAGTTCCATTGCAATGTAGCAAGGACAGCCGAAGCCCAACTGCACTTGCTTGCTCGGTCAAAATCGGCAAGCAAGTACAAGTACTTTGCGGAGACCCAACCATCATGTTTTTCACACAATAATACATGTGCAACCAACCACAACATATACCCACGTGCATGTCACTCTATTACTTGTTGCGGATCAAAGTTGTTGGCATCTTCACAAATGGTCGTGCTAAAATGGTGATCTAACCAAACAATGAATATGAACGATCCGTGGACGTCTTCCATAGCAAGAATCCTTCCAAGTCTACTATGACACAAATTTAACAGGCTGACAATATCATATTATACATCTGGACTGGTAACGTATTCGCCATTGATCCAAAGGCCAAACAAGATCGCCTTCTAACATGACTGCACATTCTCTGTGCAGTAAATGGAATGTGCGAGTCTCCGGTCTCCATCGCTCAACAAGTGCACAAACAAGCGCTAGTTTCTTATGAGGACAGTTGACCATAGATGTGCAAAATAGTCACGTGCAATAAATGCGGGATTATAAGATCAATGGGCAGCTCAATTCACCCATTTATAGGTCGCAAAACTTTGTGCTTGTCCTGCAAGAAAAATGTAAATTACAAGGTAAATAAATAAGTAAAAGAAATGAAATAATAATAATATTAATTTTTCATTAATAATAATAATAATAATTATATTATTATTAAGATATTTTTAATATTTTCATAAGAAAAATAATAATAGTAATAATAATATCAATTTCATTAACAATAATAATAATAATAACATTTTTTTTGTTAATAATTATAATAATATTAAATGTTTTAATTACTAATAATATTAATAATAATATAAATAATTATTATTTATAAATAATGCCACACTCTACCGCAGCAACTAATACAAAGGTCAACAAAATTTTATGGTGATTTCTCACTTATCTCATGTTACTTAATATATTAATTTTTAATAATTTTTATAATTAAATTCATCAAATTTTATTATTATTTCATGATCTATATGTTGTAATAAACGTTGCATTAGTCAAATCATTAAAATAGACAATTTATAAGAGATTTAGAGATTTGTGAACCATTAAAACTTACGATGCATCTCTCTATAAATATTGTATTGAACAATATTAATTTATCACATTAGACAATATAATACATCAATATGTCATATTAAATCATAAAATGATAACAAAATTTGATAAATTCAATTATAAAAATTATCAAAAAAAAAAATAAGTAGCATAAGGTAATTATTCTATGGAATAACAACAAAATTTTATTTGTTCATTACAGGGAATGTAAGAAACGGACACCAGTTGAAATACTGAACCGAGATTCAGTGCACGAAATCATTCTAATTTTATTGTCATTTTCCTTTTCAAATATTGTAATTAATCATTGACTTATTGTAGCTAACGCCAGCAGTACTGTTTCTCACTGACCCAAATTCCCCCCTCTTCAATCTTCATCAATCATCTTCACCCCTGCTGTGAATCCACCACAACATATTAGTCAACGAGTTACCATCATCAAAACCATTCAGGCTCCTTATCTTCTCCAACGCACCTTCATTATCATAAACTCCCTGCAACGCATACAGAAACCCCTTCCACCCTTCTCCAACACCGTCCCTGCCCAAAGCAGGCAGCGTCCACTCCACGAGCTCCTTCGCATAACCAACATCGGAGAACAGGGCCTCGGTAATGGGCGCAATGGGCAGGAGCTGAATCCCAAGCCTGGTTTCTCTCCATTCAGGAGGGGCAAACCAAAGCCCACTGTCCCTCTTGTTAGCCCACAGAACACCCACCACCCTGTTCTCTCTAGTAAAATCCTCCCCGTAAATCTCGCTCCCCTCCTTCACGTGCCACCACGTTTGAGCCCCACGAATCTCCAGCGCCGCGAGCGTCGATCCAAGGCCAACGAGGCGCGCGTCGCCGTAAGCCATGCCCAGCAACGCCGCAGAGTAATACGCGTTCACGGCCTCGCTGGTGCTCTCTTGATTCCTCCCGTCCGTGAATTCGGTCAGCCCCCCGGCCCAGGAGTGCAACGTGTAAAGGTCGAAGCATCTCAACCGCGTGTAATTCGGGTTTGATCCCGCGCCCAAGTTCATGAAATCCTCTAGGATCGAGTAGGCCTGGGGCTTGTACTTCCTCCCCCAAGCAGCGTCGATCTTAGCCAGCACCGCGATCGCATAGAGGAAGTATCCCAAATGGTAATGGTGATCGTTGTAAATCCCGAACCCGAAATCGGCACCAGAGTCGGTGGAGCCTTGTTCGGTGACGATGCCTCCCCATTTTCGGTCGTGTAGAAACCCGTTCCCGTTGAAGGTTCCTTCCAGCCAGGGCTCGATTGTTTCCTTCAGAAATCTCCCGATCTTCGGAATCACCTCAAAGGAGAAAACCTCCTCGGCTATCAGTGCCAGCCTCGCCGCCCTCGCAATCAGCTTCCCGTAAAAATAAGAGGAAGTCGTTGTTATTGCCGAGGAATCCAAAGCCTCCGCGTCCTTCGAGAGCGCCGAAGCGATTCCGACGCGGGAATCTTCCCCGACGCCCCTTGCAGAATGCCACGTCACGGAAACAGGGTCCGTTTCCAGGATCCACGAATCGCCGACGACGCCAACAAGCTCCCCGTCGATGCTGCTGTACCTGACGTCATCAATAACCGTGACGTCGCTGCCGGCATTAGCCAGAAGTAGCAGATGGAGAGGGTGAGCCAGCATCAACAAATCGCCGGATCCTCTCTTCTCCCACTTGTACTCCACACAAAACGGTTCTCTGAGCAGAGCCGAACCAGAGACAGGGTAGCAGGCGCTGAACCTGTCAAGAACGGCCTCCTGTTTGGAGCTTGAATCCGGCAACAGAGCCATCCGGATTATGCCGGAAAACGGATCGGAGGTGATCTCGGAGAGGCCGTGGCTCAGCTTGATCGGGGAGGAAGCGTATAGGAGCCACGTTTGGCCGTTGTTGAATTGAAAAGTGAACTTGGTTAGGGAGTCGTTTCGAGTGAACGAGAGAATGGCGTGGATGGTGGCGATGGAGAGAGGTGTTGGTTGCGTCACGGAGACAGTCACGAAGGGGCTTCCCCTGACGAGGAAGAAGCTGAGGTTGGAAGAAGGGATATCCAACGTGACGCTGAGATCGCTGTAGGAAGAGATCACGTGCTTCCCGGCGGGACCTTGTTTGGCAGCGTCAGCAGAGGAGGAGGAGGAGGAGATGGTGAGGTCGGCGTTGAAGACTTGGAATACGAGAGCAGAGTTGGAATTGCGAGATGGGTAGGAGAGGGAGAGGGAAGAGCCGGAGGATTTGATGAGGTAAGGGTGAATGTACTCAGGTTGGTCTCCGTTTTTGAGGACAAAGTTTTGGAAGAAAGAGTTTGTGGGGAGTGGGTTTTGGACGAGCGTTGGGGAGAAGAAGTTGGAAGGGTCAGGGAGGACTGTTGAGTCGGCTTGAGGGAAGGTGAAAGGAGCGGGCTTTCGGCTTGTAGACATTGCTGCTGCTGATGATGGTGATTGTTACGGTGTAATGGTGATGATGCTTTCGTGGATTTTATAGTGATTAGAGCTGCGGCGGTTCTCACGTTGGGTGAGTTTTTTTTCAGCGTTGGCGGCTTCTCAACTTGCTCTATTATTAAAATTGCTACGAGCAGGATGGCTGGCTACTACATTGGATTGGTGACCTGGATTTTGGGTTGATTTAAGACAAGTTGAGGAGAGAGGAAGGGTGGTGGGGACGTTAAATGGAAGGGTGGGAGTAAAGAGGACTGAAATTATTGAATGAAGTTGACGGGAAGGGAAAAAAAATAAATATATATATATATATATATATATATATATATATATATCAAAAGTGTTATTTTTTCATTAATTTTTTTTAATGTAGATAACAAGTCTCTTCTTTTAAGCACATCATGTGTTGTGAATGTAAGCCCCATGATGTGATGAGAGAAGAGTTATAGTGTTTAGGATTCTGTTACACGTAGACTAAAAATCATACACCATATATACACCTCGTATTTATATACATAAAGTCTTTGTTTTAACTCATGTAATGTTTATGCACTTAATTAAGTATAGTTGGGAGTATCATTTACAAGTTTGTAATGTTTGTGGACTCGTGAGAATAAAGTTTGTGCATTATTAATGGTGTATATATGAATATATGAAATTGGGTGTACATGTAGCATTTTTGCAGTGTTTGTATCAAAATAGGTGTACATATAGCACTGCTCGAACTCTGTATATAAAGTATATGAATGTGATTATGTTAAGAAGAAAACTGTTGGGAGATGTAAGTTATTAACCTACCACTCAATCTATTCATTCCTACTATTTTTCTTTTATATTTTGTCTCTTGAAGTGTCAAGTCTTATTCTACAAATTAGAAGATTGATCTATTAAGCATTCTAATCATTTGCTCGTCAACTTTTCGCAAAAAAAAAAAAATTACTTTCAAGAAAGAATCAGCATGATAAACACAAGGCAATCACATATACATAAGAATCAGAATAATGAAAATGAAATTATAAACAAGCTAAACATATGATTGACTGAAAGAAATTAAGAAACCTTAGCGGAATGAGTTAACAAATTATCACTTCCGTTGTTTTGTTAATTAGTTGAAGCTATGTTCGTTATTATGTTACTATCTATGCAACAGCTTTTCTTGTAATCCATGCTCAAGTATATATAAGTGCACCTTCGCGGCAAGTAGTAACGAACAAGTTTCGTTTTTACCATCTTGCCAAGTGTCACTTCAATCACGTGGGGCGGTATCAGCATTGGAAGAGCTTTCTCCGCCATTTTGCCACCGCGGGAGCTCCCACTGGCCACGCTAAGACCGCGCATTGTAAGATGTTAGATGTAATTTTCTTTTCATTTAACATTTTAAAAAATTATTATATTCTATTAATGATCTTGTGTTCTTTGATCCTTACATAAATAGAAAAAAAGACACACTCAAATTCATGCTCTTAAGATTTCTGTGGTGTGTCTTTTTCTCTGCAATGTGATTTTCTTCTCTCTTCCTTCCTCTTGACGTCCTCCTTGTTTGATAGTTTAGAAGAAGAACAATCTGACTTCTTCTTGTTGTTGTCAACACAAGTAACTATTAGGAAATTGTACAAAAATAATTAGAGTATTTATTTTTCTTCCTCATGACAATTAAATATGAGGATAGAAAATAGGCAACGAAATTAACAGATAAATAAATTAGTTGACAAATAAACTTAAAGAATAGTAAACCAATAAACCAAAAATTTTAACGTGATAGAATTGAGATAATTTTTCACTATGTAAAATAAATAGTATACTAAAAGAGTCTTCACTAATAGAGGATTTTTATCTCTTTTGCCCCTATTGTTCAAAGAAATTACCAAATTACTCTCGTTTTCAAACTTTTTCCCATACTATCACGGTTTGGGCTGACGGGGCATCCGCAGACGAATTCGCCAATGAGGATAATTTGGTAATTCGCCATCCGTGGTAGTATGGTAAAAAGTTTGAAAACGAGGGTAATTTAGTAATTTCATTGAATAGTAGGGGAAAAAGAGATAAAAATCCCTAATAGATGAATAAAAGGTTCCCGCAACAAATTGACTTGGGAATAAAATAATGATAAAAATATTTTTCAATCAAAATAACATAAAACAGTATACCTCAAAAGTAGTGAGTAAAGACGACTGACCAAATAAAAGAAGAAAAAAAAGAGATTATGAGAATTCTAGATAAACTTTCATAGTATTTAAAATAGGTGAATGAAATTTCACAAAAAATTGAAATAAAAACTAGTATTTAACAAATACACATGGCTAAAACTTCTCTCCGAAACAACAAAGAAACAGTGAAGGCACTATTGTTCTTCGCCGAGCGTGTGATATTAGGAAAAATAAGGCTGAATTACCTTTTTAAAAGCAAGTCCTTGACTTGTACAACATGCTCATCGAAGGTAGAAATAAGGATTTCAAATCATAAATGTCATGGAAAATATTATTAAGTGAATATCATTAATTGGTGAAATTCGTAGTGATTTGATATGTTTATATCTCTTCCACCCTTAACCTATAAATAAAGCTTAATAGTGCTCAATGTATATATACATTTGAGATTAATAATAATACATCCTAAAGTTGTACATATAGTCATTTCCAAAAGTGAATGACAACCATATCCAATCCTAAAAGTGAATGATAATTATATTCATTCCCAGAACTGAATGGATTGTACTCATTACTCGGAGTGAATGATAATCATAGTCATTATCAGAAGTAAATGATGCATGATTTTATCCATTCCAATGAGGTGAATGGTGATTATATTCGTAGAAGTAAATGAAAATTATATTCAAATAGGATATATCCGTATTATACAAAAATATATTTAAATAAAATATTCTCCCCTCTAAGAAGATTTACATATTCCCAAATGTGAATATGTCAAAAGATTATACTCTGAAGTGAATGAATATTATTCACACTATTTAAAATGTGTTACTTTCTTATTTACATTCCTTAAAGTGAATGTACCTCTAAGAATGATTTTAAGTATTTTATTAATTTTGAGTATTTATGAGATAATACTCATATCCTACTAAAGAGGACAATATTATTACTAATTTCCAAAAGTAAATCAGTATATTTAATCTTTAATTTTCTCTTTCCTATTAATGTTTATTGAATTTAGTTTTATTGTTATTCAATCTTTGCAATAAAATCAATAAAAAATTCTAGTATATCTCATAATTATTAATTAAATTATTCTTGGAGAATTTTTTTAGATCAAAATGGTATCATTGATCTTTCCATTATCGTTAAGAAAATAAGTAAATAATATATTTGATTAATACATTACTTTATAGACTCATCTTGGATAAGATTTATCTTAAATTTGAATTTGTAATTCAAATGTTCTAAATAAGAGTATTCTATTGCTACTCATTTGTATTCAAATTTGTATTTGAATTAAAAATCAAATAGAGAAGCATCTTGTGAGTTATAGTTGCAACAAACCAATACGTATATGGGATATTGTATACCATGGTAATTATATGTATGTGACAATTTTCCTTCTTTTAATTATGTGATATATTATTATAATTTTTTTATAATATGTAATTTTTTTAAAAACAACAAAATAGTACTGCTTATATATGTTTTGCGAGTAGTGTGACAATGTATATTAGTAAAAGCAAAACATATCTCACTCATATGGTAATGAGATAAAAAAATGATAATACAACCTTTGGCAGTACCAAGGTTTGAAAGCTCCAAAAGAGATAATATTTTGTTTCCTAAGGAAGCAAAAATTATGATGCACTACTATCTATCAATTCATAAAGATGAAAGAATGCTCTGATAGAGCTATTATTTTGTTTCCTAAAGAAACAAAATTAATGCACTACTAAGTCATAAAAATGACTGAAGGCTCTAAAAGAAGTATTAATAAGAAAAGGAGAAAGTTTTCAAAACGGTTCATATTTTCGGGTAAAAAATATTTGCAAAGCTAAAAGTAGGGTTAGAAGTACCCCCAACCAAAGCAAATAACAATCCTATGAGTGTTGCTTACAATTATAGCGTGGGCAGTTAGCAGGGGTGTTGAGATAACACCTGGAAAGAGGATGTAATCCACAACAAGTTTCCTCCCAATGTAGGCTAGAGAATTCTACAAACTAAGGTTGAAGAGGGTCCTGATAAATTGCAGTGACATTTTGAACGACATGGTAGCTACTCTATGAAAATGGGCTACGATATTGCTTTTGATTTTTTCCACCCTCCTTTAAATGTCTATCATGCTAGATTGTTTAGTAAGGAGTTGTGGAAACCGACCCAGGCCTTAAGGCGCCACCCAAGGTCAAGACATTTGTTTGGAAACTCAATCATGAAGGTCTTGTATGAAACAAATGCTAAAAATAAGACTTCTGCGGGTTGATGACAGTTGTCCCAGATGTATAACAACAATTGAGTCAATCCACCATTATTTCTACGCTTGTGCTCACTCAACATAGGTATGGTCTCTTGTGAGAAATTCAAAGTGATTGGGTTTAGGGTTTACGAGACTAAATGAGATTATGATGTGTTATATCTTTTCATATACCAATTTTTGGTAGATTACATATCAAACTTTCAAAGAAAGTGTAAATAAAATAAAAGGCTAGGAAAAAAATTTAAGCAATTTTCATGCGATGTATTATAATTATACATTGATAAGTATTATTTAAATTTTTAAACTACATATTATGGCTCATTCAAGAAATGCAAACATAATGTTGTTGTTAAGATACTCAACAAAGACGAGGTTCTTCCTATATCCCTTGACAAAACCTCTTGTTCATGTTTTCATCTCCAAAAACAAATATTTTTTTTTACAAAATTTACATGTATCGATTAAATTATCTTGTCATTCGTGACTTTCTAGTAGTATCAATGCTAACTATGTACGAACAAAATCATACTATATCTTACTATTGACATCAAACTCATATTCTTTATAATTAAACTTTGGTAATTATTTTCTTATATATATTGATGAGAGATGATATAAAAATATAACTGGAAAACAGAGAGGAGAGATAAGGAATATTGGATGAATGATTTGAACTCTTAAGATTAGCATATCAACTAACATGTAATATCTCTAAATTTATATATCTTTAATTTTTCTATTATTTTTATGTTATTGTAAAAAGGTAATCTTCATTGTTCTTATTAGGAAAAGAAATCAAATAAAAAAAATACAACGTCTACTTAACTTAATAATAGGCAACTGCAAAACTTAGGTTATGTCAAACACCAAATTTCAAAACAATTTAAAAATCACTCTAAAAATTAGGTATTTATTGTTGCTTTATGTTTGCTTATATAGTCCCTTGATCAGTTGAAACATATTATGTATAATGGGTATGTTTATGTAAATCAAATAAACTCCGTAAAGTCAACCTTAAGTTGGTGGCCTTGTCACAAGTTCATTTGTGTCTAGCTACTTCTACATCCATCTTGATATATGTAGATTGGAACTGCCACTCAATTGCAGTACAAAATGGTGTCTTGGATCTCATCATGTTGCTACAATAGCAAATTGTGTCGCCGTTTCTTAGATAGTAGCACAAGTGGAACAATTGTCACCACTGAAAACGTCAATTGACTATTTTGTAAACAATTGCAAGCAACAAATGTAATAGACCATCTAGCTTTTCCCGTGCCTAGAGGGAGTGACTCTAACAAAGTTGTTGTGGTGACTACATGGCTTGTTGTCTGGGAGGTAGTGCTGCCATTATCAGGGTGGTGACAAAGATATCATGGATGTTGTGATTGATGACTTAGATCACAAAGGTTGAGGTGAGGTGAGATGAAAATAATTTTTTTAAGCGGTTTAGAATATTGTTTTAGAAATTTGAAATATATGGGGGTAGGGTTTGAGGTAGCTGAGCTGACAATGACTTTTGAAGAAAATTGTTGGAATTTGTACTTTGGAAGAAAATGGTGATGATTTTATTATGGGAGTTTTGGAACAATATAATAATTAACTTAAGATAATTGTGATTTGGGAGATACAAGTACTGGATAAAAAGGAAGGGTTAATACCCTATTTGAAGCTTGAACTTTACACATGTACCATAGTTGGTCATTTAACTTAAAAAAGTAATAGGTTTATCCCTGAATTTTGCAAACGTTGAACTCGTTACCCATGTCCTAAAAGGAAATAGTAAAATTGTTTAGAAACTATTTAGGATAATACTATGAATATTCAGAAACTACTTAGGGTAACGAGTTCAACGTTTGCAAAGTCTAATGACTAATTTGTCACTTTTTAAAGTTGAGGGGCCAATTAAGCCAATAGTGTAAAGTCCATGAGCCAAATAAAATATTAAACCAAGAAGCAATGTCGGGGGTGCATGTGATATTAATGTTAAGAAGAGAGTTACAACTAGGGCTGTCAAAACGGGCAGGGCCGCCCGTTTATGGCCCCGCGGACCTAAACGGGCCAGATAAAAAATATGCATATTTTTAAGCTTCGGCTTGTTTATGGTCAGTCCGCAGGCCTAAACGGGCCTCCCGCTACCCCATTTATTTTTTAAAAAAAATTTAAAAATTTAAAAAAATTCAAAAAAATTATTTGAAATTTTTTTTAAAAAATCACCGGCTCACGGGAGTCCGCGGGCCAAATGGGCTGGTCCAATTTTTTTTCAAATTTTTGTGTGCTTATTTTTTTCATGTAAAATCCGTCCATTTAACCGAGTAAACGGATCAGGTAAAAGGATCGGACTCATTTTAACAACCCTAGTTACAACTAAGAAAAAAAAAAGGAAAAGTTATTATTGACCATTCGAATAAAAAGTAGATGTGACACTATGGTATAACTTATTATTAAGATTTATATATTATAATAGATTGTTTATTCAAGAGTCCTCCCAGCACCAACAACGTGTCTTGTAAATTCAAGTTCCTCCCCCTTAGATCACAAATTCTTAACTACGAAGGGTTCTATTTATTTTTTTCTCAACCGTTGTCCATGTCACATCTGACAAATTCTAAGTACACATGACCATGCCATCCCTTCCTTGCACGTTGCAATCCAGAAACCTCGGTTTCTTTCTTAACAAGGATAACATTCACATACCTTGGTGTAATATTGGCCCCGAAGCTAACATTCTCCTACGTATTCAATCAAACCATTTAATCCTCCTCTACAATCCCACGTTCCTCCCCACATCTTCCACATCGCATTCAATATCCCCAAACCAAAATAACCAATCTCTCCTCTCCACCTGCTACAAAAATCCAAATTTATCGACCCAATAATAAAAACATGCAATTTTAGTCAAACCACCCTCCAAGAACAAGAAGCCTCACCCAACAAATTCAAAATCTAACCCCACCATATATAAAATTTTCATAATATATTTGCACAGCCCACTTTTTTATTCTTATAAATACATTTTTTATTTTTTTATTTTTTTTTAAAGAAAAAAAATAAAACAAACACGTTTGTGGTCAACTACCTGGCCAATGCTGAAGAAATTAAGACGCAAGGTGAGCACTGCCCTCACGAAAGGCTTCAAAGAACGCCCTAAACAATATAAAACCCAGAAACCCCCCTCGTCACCGCCACTGCCACAATCACCAACACGATCACCATCACCACCACCACTATCACCGCCATTTTCACTGCCGCCGCCGCCAACAAGAACAACAACAACAACAGCAAAAATGCCTCACCCCAGAAAGCACACCCCTTTTGTGTTCCCACCGGCTCATTCCACCGTCCTCCCTGACCCCTCCAACTTCTTCCCCCCAAACCTCGCCTCAACCCCACTCCCAACAAACTCTTTCTTCCAAAACTTCGTCCTCAAAAACGGAGACCAACCCGAATACATCCACCCTTACCTCATCAAATCCTCAAACTCCTCCCTCTCCCTCTCCTACCCTTCCCGCTTCTCCAACGCCGCCTTCACCTACCAGGTCTTCAACCCCGATCTCACCATCTCCTCCTCGGCAGCAGCGAAAGCCGATCCAGTCCATCATTGTTGCCACAGAATCTCTTCCTACAGTGATCTCAGCGTCACGTTGGACATCCCTTCCTCCAACCTCCGCTTCTTCCTCGCCAGGGGAAGCCCCTTCCTCACCCTCTCCGTCACCCAACAAACCCCTCTCTCCATAACCACCATCCACGCCATCCTCTCCTCCTCTTCCAACGATTCCCTCACCAAACACAGCTTCCAGTTCAACAACGGCCAAACCTGGCTCGTCTACGCTTCCTCGCCGATCAGGTTCAGCCGCGGCCTCTCCGAGATCACGTCGGAGGGGTTCTCCGGCATAATCCGGGTGGCTCTGCTGCCGGATTCCGATTCGCGGCACGAGGCAGTGCTCGACAGGTTCAGTTCTTGCTACCCTGTGTCTGGCGATGCCGTGTTTGCGAGGCCGTACTGTGTGGAGTACAAGTGGGAGAAGAGAGGATGGGGCGATTTGCTGCTCTTGGCGCACCCTCTCCATCTCCAGCTCCTCTCTAATAGCCGCTGCGATGTCTCCGTTCTGGACGAGTTCAAGTACAGGAGCATCGACGGAGACCTCGTCGGCGTTGTCGGGGATTCGTGGGTCTTGGAAACGCACCCTGTTTCCGTGACCTGGCATTCCATCAGGGGCGTCAGGGAAGGATCCTACGACGAGATTGCTTCGGCGCTGGCGAGAGACGTGGAGGGTCTGGATTCCGCGGGAATAGCGACGAACTCGTCTTACTTTTACGGGAAGCTGGTTGCCAGGGCGGCGAGGCTGGCGCTGATAGCCGAAGAGGTGTGTTTCCCTGACGTGATCCCCGCCGTCAGGAAGTATCTGAAGGAAACCATCGAGCCCTGGCTGGACGGAACCCTCAACGGGAATGGGTTCCTGCACGATGTCAAGTGGGGAGGCATTGTCACCAAGCAAGGCTCTGCCGATTCTGGTGCTGACTTTGGGTTTGGAGTCTACAACGACCACCATTACCATTTGGGGTATTTCCTCTACGGAATCGCGGTGCTCGCCAAGATTGACCCTGCCTGGGGAAGGAGGTATAAGCCCCATGCGTATTCTCTCATGGCGGATTTTATGACCCTGAACAGAGGGCCAAACTCTAGCTATACACGGCTAAGGTGTTTCGACCTGTACAAGTTGCACTCTTGGGCCGGAGGGTTGACCGAGTTTGCGGACGGAAGGAACCAGGAGAGCACGAGCGAGGCCGTGAACGCGTACTATTCCGCGGCACTGATGGGGCTGGCGTACGGTGACCCGCACCTTGTTGCCGTCGGCTCAACGATCACGGCGCTGGAAGTTCACGCAGCTCAAACGTGGTGGCATGTTAGAGAGGGAGGGAATGTGTATGCGGAGGATTTTACAAGAGAGAACAGGGTGGTGGGTGTTCTATGGGCTAATAAGAGAGACAGCGGGCTGTGGTTTGCTCCTCCGGAGTGGAAAGAATGCCGGCTTGGTATTCAGCTCTTGCCCCTGCTGCCCATCTCTGAAGTCCTCTTCTCGGATGCCGGTTTCGTGAAGGCGCTCGTGGAGTGGGCGTTGCCTGCGTTGGGCAGGGATGGCGTCGGAGAAGGGTGGAAGGGGTTTGTGTATGCCCTGCAGGGGATTTGTGATAATCAAGATGCGCTTCAGAAGATAAGAGGCTTGAATGGTTTTGATGATGGTAACTCGTTGACTAATCTTTTGTGGTGGATTCACAGCAGAGGTGATGAGGAGGAGGAGTTTGCGCATGGAAAGCACTGCTGGTATGGTCATTACTGCCACTAGGTATTGTTCATCATTTCGAATATTTGAAAAGACAGCAAAGAGTTACTTGTGTGTGATGTGAATCAAAGTTATTGTTTCAATTAAGCTAGTATAAGTGGTTCAATAAATTAATTCTTAATTTGTTGGTTGATGAACTTGGCTAGAAAAATTAGTTTTGCAAAGCAAAACTAAGATAAATGTAGGCAGTAGAATTTGATAGCTAGCCAAAGGATTGGAATCGCTCACACAAAGGATTTGGTTAACTACTTTGATAATCTCACTTATTGAATCACTCAAGAATTTAGGAGAATCACTCTCACAAATAAGTTTGATAGAAATAAAAAAATGTTGAATCTTGTTCTATTTTCGTATTACCACTTTGGCTGCCTTATATAGCTTGCCAATTTGTGTTACATAATACCAAAAGTCACAAAATTAACTCTTAAAGGCTGCCCCAAAAACCCCAACCGAAAATCCACTCGCACTATAATTGCATTAACATTTAGCCAAAGATGCTTTGTAACCTATGGCTGAGCATTCAACAATTGACTGCTCATTAAGAACCAATTAAATGCAAAAAAATTCACTAATTCTCACTTTTTCCACGGCTAAAAATGTCCAAAACTGAATGACATAGCCATTTTTATTAGAAAACATTCAACAAACGCTAAAAAATCTCATTTAGGTTATACCACTAGGACTCTGCACAATTTTGTACTCATCAGTGTGTGATGTATTGATGTCTATCTCTTACGGTTCCTTTGTAAGTGAAGTCTGTGTTTTAGCTGAAATTAATGCCTTTCTTGTTCCCTTCATTCTCTTTTGGTCAAGATTTTAGGATTAAGTAAAATATATTACACTAAAAAACCTAGTTTGTGGTAGCGTCTGAAATTATCCAACTTAACCATTAAGCATAATAGCCATGCTGGAATGACAATCCCTTGGAACGCGTGTTTAAAACTATTTATACTTTCTCCATGCCAGAAACCTGTTCAATTTTTTAAGAGAGTTTATTACAATCTTGAAATGGAAATGCTTGCAAATGTTTTTGCCTTCCCAAATCGGTGTAACCAGATGATTAACAATATTTTGATCTATGGCTATCCTCATTTTCCTAGATAACCGTGTCTATGAAGGTCAGTGTTTGAAGTGATATGACTCCAATTATCTATTCTAATTTCATCTGGTCCTTCTTCCTTTTCATTACTTTGCGCGACATTGTTGTGGGNCCATATAGTGATTGATGTATAAATTAGTGAATTTCAGTCAAGCAAGTGTTTAACGTGATGTGTAACAATGATAGATACAAACTGTGAAGGTTATATATCATTTCAGGGGTGGCAATTTTTCCACTTGGCGGAGATTCTTGCGGAAATTGTCCTTCTGGATGCATCGTGTTTGGGGGTCTCTTCTTTGTTGAGATAGGGACGGGGTAAAAATTCTCCCCATGCAGATTTGCAGATGGGGACTGTCCTGTGTTAACATGTATGCTGCAGAATTGTGCAGCAGAGAAAGAAAAGAATAGAGAACTTTGGAGAAGGATTGTGGTGTATTATTGAAGGATGAAAAAAGTGAGAATTGCAAGTAAATAAGGCTTTATATACAAGGAGTTGTTCTCCCAACTCTCTCCCAACTCACATCAACTAACAACTATAACCATTACTAACTTAACAAACTATCTACACATTCAGCATGTGCTAGATAGGTTACAG
The DNA here is from genome assembly GCA_003254905.1 of Nissolia schottii. Taxonomy (NCBI): domain Eukaryota; kingdom Viridiplantae; phylum Streptophyta; class Magnoliopsida; order Fabales; family Fabaceae; genus Nissolia; species Nissolia schottii. Next base: position 266,137 of record QANU01064405.1, read on the forward strand.
CTTGCAAAACTTGCACAGCAAGTAAGCTCTAATATCCTGTGAACTGCGAAAACACTAAATTATTAATTATCCTTTGTATACCTAAACATCTTTTGACTTTTGTATATATTCTAACATGATAAAGTAAGCAACAAACTACTATTATTTAAAGTCTTAAATCACTTTCTTTTTAAGGCAAAATATTGTATTTATTATTTAAAATGATTAACAAATACTAGGTCTATAGGATTAGGACCTAATGTAGACTTTAAGCAGGGGCTAGGGGGGATTTTTTAGATCTTTGACACAGTAAAAGATATGATAATGTAAAAGAAGAGGCATACAATAAAGGGAAATTAAACTGACAACTAAAACTGGACATCCTAGCTCGAGAAAAAATTACTTATTGGCTGTTGATCTCAGCACCTAACCTTCATCAATACACACCGTCTTCTTTGAGTCATCGCTTGGGATCTCCAGATTAGTAGAGGGAATAGAAGAGACCGGTTTGTGTTGTGGCCATTGCAGGCTAAAATTTTCATCCTCAATGCTCTTTGAGTCATTGTGACCTGGATTAAATTGGTTGCTATCCTCAATAGCTAGATCACCTATCTTGCTAACAACAATTTGACTATTGTAAGTTATGGCCATATATTAGTGTCGTCCAGTACTTTTAGGCCATTTTGCATAGGGATTAGCAGAGACAATACCTTTATATTAGATTTTCATTTTTGAGAAATTTGGCAATTACTGTTTTCGTCTGCTTTTTGTTGTCATTTTTTTTTTATAAAAATACATAATTTAAGAAATTATTTAATTGACACAAAGATAGAAAAAATAAAGTGTATAGACAAAATTAACTTTGAGCAATAAGTGATTTAGTTATTAAGTATTATAAGAAGTATGAAAGATAACAATTGTATCAATGTAAAAAAAAATGTATTTAATATTTTTTTACTTTAATCAAATGCTAATTAATATTCAACAAATTTTTGTGCGAAAAATGGCAACAAAATATGGATGGATGAAGGGAGTAGTTATTGTTGGATCAAACAAAAGTAGCATACTAAGTCATAAATTATTTGGATTGTGTTCATTTATTTAAAGCCCTCTTTCCTATTTTTCATTCGCTCGTGTAACTTTTAAAATTTTAAAAAAAAAAATTCAAATCTTTGTATACATCTTTACATTTTTTATCCATAAGCAACAACTACTGAATATACATGTCATTTCAGGTATGGAAATTATTAAAACAAATTTCACAAATAAGATAAAAAAAAAAGACATTTATATATCATGTGATAGTTTGCATTGAATACAAATGTTAAAATTTTACTACAAATATAATAATATCGTAGTATCTATATCTATATATACTGAAAGATGAAAAAAACACGTGAGGGCCACGGACTACTCTACCACGTGTCAGCACATTGGAAAATTTTTTCCCGCCCATTTGCTCCTCCTCTGCGCCTCACGTGACCAGAAGCAGCATGTATCTCTGCCAGAAGCACTAGCCCACATTTTGATTAGCTCCACCAGCAGCATTTGTCTTCCGTTTTCATTTTCTTTACCTCTCACCATAAGCACCAAACCACTTCCAACACCACCAACCCACTTCCATAAGCGCCTAAATAGTCCCGCCTAAAGCACCGAACCGCACAACTCTGTTTCCTCCAACATTTGCAGTAAAGGTTTGTTCCCGGCTGAAGCGGGAGAGCAACGTTTGCTTTATGTTTCTTGCTTTGGAGTAGCATTCCTTAAGCAGCAGGTATTTTTCTCTTCATTTATTCCATTCAAGAGGGTGAACATTGATGTGCAAATTTTGTCAATATGGGATTCTTATTTAAGTTAGCCTCATGGTTTCATTCCCCCTCATTGTGCTAACCTTTATTTTTGTTTTATACCTTCACAGATTTTTCAGTGGTTTAAGGGTGAACCTTTGTTTTTATGTCCAGCAGATTTGTCAATTTTCGGGAGAAGGTAATAATAATTTGTCTTCTACACCTTATACCTCATTTTTTTTTACTTCGTTCGTTCACATATGTTTTGCTATGTTGTTCCTTTATGTTAAACATTTTTGGTAACCTTCTATTCCACGCCTTCTATGATTGATATGAACCTCTAGAGGAATTTGGCCCAATCTTCACGGCGTAGGCAAAACAAAAGGAAT
>QANU01064415.1:3477-69858 GCA_003254905.1 Nissolia schottii
TTACATTATCCATGTAGTTTATATTACACAGTTGGTCAGATGAACAATGTTTAAGTATCCTGAAGAACTGCCACAATGCACTGCGAGAAAATGGAAAGGTGATTGTTGTGGAACTCATAATGCCGCCACAAGTATCAGAGTCGTATGCATCAAAGGTTTTATCGAATTTTGACAACATGATGCTTTTAGCAGTGGGTGGGAAAGAGAGAACTGAAGAGGAATATGAGGCTTTGTGCAAGCTTTCTGGATTTTCAAGGTTTCAAGTTGCTTGTCGTGCGTTCTCTGTCATGGGAATCATGGAATTTCATAAATAAAATGTTAACTTCAATTATCCTGTGCTTTGATACCTATGCCTTTGGATTTTGGATTAAAGAAAATGTTTTGTGAAAATTTGATTGTTAGACACATACTGATTTAAGGGTGCATTGGTCGTATAGGTATTAAAGTATGCTTGTATCAACATATGATGGATGTGTTTTATTATTGTGTGACAGTATGGACAGAAGTTGTATTTGATGCTTTTTTATATTATATATAGACTTAATCTAGTAAAACTTTTTGAGAAGGTGTTGTTGTCAAAATAAAAATTGACGTGGTTAAACATGATTGAGTTAGTTTTTGGTGTTTGACCCACTATCATGCTCTTCCCAACATGGGAATTGGCTTGTTAATCTCTTGATCAAGATGTCTAACAGAGACCACTTATAAGAATATTTTCAGAGTGATGCGTCACTATTAAATTTGTCCCACTTCCACTATTAAACCAACTTGGGATTAGGGTTTTTGGTATTTTTTTTTCCTTTCAATTGCAATGGATGAAATTCTACGTGCTAAGGGAGAATTATTAGTAACGAAATATTGAGTGTATGGCAAGTGAGTGAAACACATGTTTTGGGAGGAGTGAGACAAATTTAACAATACTCGTCACCTCGTTAATATCACATAAAAGGTCTCTAGTAAATATTTTAATTAAGAGACTAATGTATATCTCTAGTAAATATTTTAATTAAGAGACTAATGTATCTTACTTTTAAATTTAACTTAAACAAATTTGGACGATAAGTTTTAAGAAAATTAATTTAACTAATTTCAAATTTTCAAATGACCAACTTTAGGTATTACTCTTAAAATGGTTTTTAATTCATTGATCAAAAGAGCTCCGTCCAACTAGGCATCCTACTCACAGGCCATGTAAGCCTACTGAGTGAGGTTATTACATGGACAATTTGTTGTCAAATTTTTTAAATATGAGAAATTACGGGATGAGTTTTTTTTTTTTTTGTTTGGGTTAGGACCAATTTGCCTAACTGAAAAATTGTCAGGGACCAACTTCAATAGCACTTCAATTAAATATACTTATGTTTTGTCTTAATAATTAAAATAATTTAAACACTACATGATAAACCTTTGTATTATTGTATACTTGAGACGAAGAATTCAAAATGGAAGGAGTAACACTTTCCACAATGATTTGTATAACTCGTGTTAGGAAAATATTACGTAAAAGATGATTAAGAACTTGGTTATTGCGATTTTAAAGCACAAATCACTTCTTTATCTTTAGAGATAAATTTGTCCTCAAACGCGATTGTTATTGAGTTGATGACGCTACTTCACCATGATATAATAACCCCTCCTTTAATATCTTGATTAACAAGTTTTCGAAACAAACACGGCAATGCATGGCATTGATTTTCCTCGACAATAATTGACCATGACTTTAACTTAATAAGTCATGTCTTTTGCAGAACATGTGCATGATGTAGTCATTTGCTTTCATTGAAGTCATTTAATACTTCAAATCAAAATACTGACGTTACATACTTTGATTGCACGTATAGTAATGTGACAAAATTTAATTAAATAACAATATAAAAAAAACGTATAAAAATTAAACTGTTATAATTTATTCAATTAATATTTGTAAATATACTTTAGTTCTATTTTCTTCCGATAAATTTGTCCTCAAACGCGATTGTCATTGAGTTGATGACGCTACTTCACCATGATACAATAACACCTCCTTTAATATCTTGATTAACAAGTTTTCGAAACAAACACGGCAATGCATAGCATTGATTTTCCTGGACAATAATTGACCATGACTTTAACTTGACCATGACTTTAACTTAATAAGTCATGTCTTTTGCAGAACATGTGCATGATGTAGTCATTTGCTTTCATTGAAGTAATTCAACACTTCAAATCAAAATACTGACGTTACATACTTTCATTGCACGTATAGATAAAATTTGATCAAATAACAATATAAAAAAAAACGTATAAAAATAAACTGTTATAATTTATTCAATTAATATTTGTAAATATACTTTAGTTTTATTTTCTTCTTATAAGTATATATTTTTAAAATTGTCAAACTCGTGAGTTTATCTAAATTCGTAAAGCATGGATGAATTCAAATTGTAAGCTGGAGTAGTAAACTAGTTATTATAAAAATATTTACAATACATTTCTATAATATACTACAATATAGCCATGTATAGTTTAACTTGAATTTAGAAAAGTAGGCAAGTAATATAAGACCATGAGCACAAACCAATTAAATGGAAAAGGAATGTCCAAATAAAACCAAGACCCCTTCCTTGGTATTGTTTGTATACTATGATCCCCTGTTCAAAATCATCAAATCAAATCCTCAATGCGGCCATTGAGCTCAACTTGTTTGAGATCATGGCGAAGGGGACACTGATGTCACCTTTTTAGATTGCTTCTAAGCTGCCAGGTCAGCACCCCGACCTGCCTGACCGGCTTGAGCGCATGCTGCGGTTGCTTGCCAGTTACGGTATCCTTACTTGTGGCGCGCGTGATGGCGAGAGAGTTTATGGGCTCTCACAAGTTGCCAAGTACTTGGTCCCCGGGGATGAAAGCAGGGGCTACTTGGCTTCATTCACTTCATTTATTTGTTATCCGGCTTTGTTACCGGTTTGGTAAATGATCATTTTACTAGAGAATACAGAATAATGCTATATATAATTAATCACTATATATCATTCCAAATAACTTTGCCCAAACACATTTCTAATTTACAAAGACGTGGGTTTGAGTTCCCGTCCCCCGTATTCCGTCTTCATCCTCGCCCCATATCTATATGGATACCTATTGATATTCATAGGTACCCATTATAGAATGAAACTTTTTTAGAAATGATGAAAAGTTTATTTATAATTTTTATTTTTTGACAATTTTTTTTTGAATTAAAATCTATGAACTTAAGCTGCAACACATATATACATTAAAGATAGTAAATATGCTAAAATATTAATCTATAAACATTAACCAAATGATATTGATATTCATTAGAGTACATTGTAATCAATGTCTAATAAAAATTTAAGCTTGTGTAAAATTAGTTATATAGTAATACATATTTGTCACTTAAGAATAAATTATGAAAGCATGTAGGTACAAGACTTTGCAAAAAGTAACTACACTAGTCAAGTTAATCAATTAACAAATACATGATACAAATAAGAGAATTTAGAAATCCAACATTTAAATCTTTTGAACAAATCCCAACTAAAATTAATTTTTCTTTACTAATATTCCCATGTTATCCTAAGGTTTTAGTTAAGGTTATAAAAAAGTTAAATTTATATAATTAAAATTAATTTAGACATTTTATATATAGGGTACCCGTGGATATGGGGGGAAGTCACCCCACCTCCACCTTGTTTGGTAAGCAGATATTGAAAATATTCATTCCAATACTTGCGGGGAAAAAACTTCCCCCATATCCGCCCCGTCAAGGGTACTACCTACTGCGGGTAAAATTGTTAGGCCTAGTTTGAGTTGTACTATTTGAACATATGAAAAGAGCTAAATATTTTTGTTACTTCTCTTACACACAGTATGGGTTCACCCATAGTCATCAGGTTTGTAACACTCTTCTGTACGGGTTCAAGTATGCGGTTCGTTACCTTATTAAATATGTGGTATACTGAAGGTATACATAGATGGTACGCTTTGATATGCTCTTTTTTATACAAATTAATTAAAACATCATAAATTAAGTATAATTTAAAATTTTCCTCTTAATAGAATCATCAACTCGCTCTTTTTTCTTGATACATGAGTTAAAAATAAACACATCTCCCTTTTTTTCAAGCCCATTTAATCAACCCATTTTAAATATACATTGCCACTAGGCCCATTAGAATTTTTCTATGTAGTCTTTATACACAAACTAGTAGGCTTAGCAATTGCCTGCCTCTCTTCTTCTTTCCCTCTGATTACGTGTTTCTTCTTCTAGTAGCAGCTTCCTCTCTTTAGTTCATGCTTTTAGTCTCAAAGCCATATGGACAATCAATCATGTCTTATTTCATGTTCATGTTTTGTCTCAAGTCTTTCTCTAGTATTGTTTCTTTTTCTGGTTTTAGGACTTCCTCTCACGACACCTTTCTCTCAGCCATCCAAAAAGCATTTCGGAGAGTTCCCAAATCGCAATCGTACTGCGAATTGGTACCTGTGAACTGTATGCGATTCGTAGGTGGTAGGAGCGAATTTTGTGACTACGGTCCACCACTACATTTTCATGAGTATAATTGTCATAAAATTGTAACAAATAATTATCATTCAGTTATTTTTCTTTACATTAAAATTAAAAATCATTAGAGGAATATAAGTCATCAAATTCCTTGGAAAAAAAAAAGAATATAAACCATCAAATTAGGTCAAGCTTAAAGAGTCAGAGAAACCTTTAGCAATAATCTAAGCAATTAAGAAATTAAGTTTAAGACATTAAGTCTATAAATCGTATGTAAACTTTAAAGCATATAGTCGGCTCTTCCTATCCACTTTTATATTATATCACCTTCACAAGTGCTCATTTTCCTCGTTTATATTATATTACCTTCACTTTGCTCCTATTCTTTTCCCTTTTTCTTTTTTTTTTATATTTTAAAAAAACTAAGGCTAGAATTTCTTGAATTTTCAGTATGGATATATATTAGGTTTAAATATACTTTTTGTCCCTCTTTTTTTTCTCTATTTTTGTTTTTAATTTCATTCTAAATATTGGTCTTATAAATATTTTAAAATATACATTTAGTCCTTAAAAATATTAAAAATTATATTTTTGATCCTTATAAATATTTGAAAACATATATTCCATTATCACTTATAAATAGCTTCGCTTTATATGGGGTCCTTATAAGTATTTTTGGCAGTCCAAAAAGATGGAAAGAAAAAAAAAATCAAAGAAAAGGTCTTAGAGAGACTAAAAACAAAATTAATCATATTTATAAGAAATAAAAATATATTTAAGTCTCAATATTGAAAGATATAATGTTAATTACATTGCTCTGATGGCCTCAATTTCTTCCTATAGGCTGAACTTCAAGGAAGCACTGGTTGGTGCTGACATTGACCTATTCAATAAAGTGCATGGTGTAACCAAGTACCAGTACATGGAAAAGGATAAAAAAATGAACCAAATCTTTAACAAGTCAATGGCTGATGTGTGTGCAACAGAGATGAAAAGAATACTGGAAATATACACTGGATTTGAGGTACTCTCAACATTGGTTGACGTGGGAGGTGGAAATGGAGAAAATCTCAAAATGATAATCTCCAACTACCCTTCAATCAATGGAATTAATTTTGACCTGCCCCAAGTAATTGAAAATGCACCAACCATTCCAGGTAGCCTAATTGATCTTATGTTATTAGCATACTTCTTTTTTTTTTTTTCTTAATCAAAACTATATATTAATCAGCATATGATACCGAATGTTGTTAATTAAGGGATTGAGCATATTGGAGGAGATATGTTTGCAAGTGTTCCACAGGGTGATGCCATAATACTTAAGGTTAGTATATTAAATATCTAACTGACTTACGGAGACTTTAATAGATATTTATTTAATCTCAATATTATAAGGTGGGTTCTCCAAATACTTTATCGCATAAATACTCTTTTCTGCTAATTTTTTTATTTTTCGATAATTTTTAATATCACATTTGTCAAAATTTATTATTATTTCATATTTTATTTAATTTTGATAAATTTTTTACTAGTTAAATTATTAAGCGAATTTATAACAAATTTAGATATTTAAAGATTATTTGATTCTTTGATACATTTCTCCACAAATATTATATTGAAAAATATTAATTTATCATACTAAATCGTTTACATAATACATTAGATCATGAAATGAAAATTCAATGAGTTCAATTTTAAAGATTGTTGAAAATTAAAAAAATAAGAGGAGAGGGTATCTAGCCAGACTAGAAGGATATCGAAGAAACGCCATAATAATATTATAATGGTGCTAAACACTGTCTTTTTCTCTGCCCTTTGTGGCATTATTATAGGCTGTGTGCCACAATTGGTCAGATGAAAAATGCTTGAAATTGTTAAGCAATTGTCACAAAGCATTGCCACGAAATGGAAAAGTGATTGTTGTGGAGTTCATATTGCCAGAAGAGCCAGAACCAAGTGAAGGATCCCAGCTTGTTTCCACTCTTGACAATATGATGTTTATCACAGTCGGTGGAAGGGAAAGAACTCATAAACAATATGAGAACTTGTGCAAGCTCTCTGGATTTTCCAAATTCAATGTTGCTTGTAGGGCTTTCTCTGCTTTGGGAGTGATGGAATTTTACAAATAACTTGGTGTATCGGCAGCAAGGCAGCAACAAAATTTTATGATATAATAAATATTTAGAGAAACACACCAATAAATAAATAAAGGTATATGGGCTAATTCAAGCCAACTACAACTTGTATGTGTTAAGCCTTTTCTGTTTTCATACATGTGATGTCATGTATTGTTTAATTATGCATAATAATATCATAATTTGCATTTCTGGTTTATTTTATTTTTTGGTTAAAATATTTAGTTTCAGTTTTTATAAGATTCACTACGTCCGTTTTCTTTTATCCTTTATATTTCGATGCTCTCTATTATTCATTCAAGGGAGAGACTTTGGGTGAAAACGGCAATGGCTTGGGACTAATGTTTATGTCAGACATATTTATTGGGAAGTGAATTCATGTGCGAATTGTATGGCGAAAATATCTCCAAGCTTTCATTTATTTTACTCCCTGCCTAATTTCTTGTCTTATCTATTTGTTTATCGGATTGACACTGTTTTCCTTATAATAATAATGGGGTGTAACTGTGTTTGCCGGGCTCTTTTTTTGCCCCGTTGTTAGTGAAAAAGAAAGAGTAAGAGACCCATCCCTCTAGAGATTAGGGATGTCAAAATTTCCCAATTCGGGAGTGATTTATTCAATTAAATAGATGAACTAAAGGTATAAAATTAGGCATATAAATAGCAAAAGTCCGTTAAGGTTCAACTCATTTAGTGTTAACATTGACATAACTCGTAAATTAATCAATTTATCAACATTAAATAGACAGACTAAACATATGAAAATCGACTCGCGAATAGTAAAAAAATTCGTTAGAACTTAATCCGTTTAACCTGCAAGTTAAATGAGTTGGCCCTAAATGGATCAAGTTTGCCTGTTTGACAACCCTAAGAGATATTTTTAATATTAAACTCCATTCATCACCTCTATTTTTAAAACATACAATTTTATCCAAAATACTTTATTAACTAAAATGAATATAAAATTTTACTATAATACTCATTATACAAAATATTTATTAATTATTATCTATAATTTCTTGAATTTGGTTTTTATTTTAATTATTAAAATTATTTAATTTTTGAATACATATGTTAATATTAATGACATTATATTTATTAAAAATATTCAATTTTATTTAGTTATTTAAAAAATAAATTTAATGCAAATTTTAAATTTTTTGTTCTAATAATTAGTTCAATAAAATTTTAATGAAGTAATTTTTTACTTTTAAATTTTAATACAACGTATGATTTTTTTAATTTTTAAAATAATTATCATTTGCTAATGTTAATAATTTGTCTTGACAAATAATAAAAGAAATTAATGTATATATATTTGTATCAGTATTGTTATACTATTACAAATTACTTCATTTATATATTGTAAAATATATTTTTTTATTCTCAAGGATCAAAATGTTGGGTCTCGCCAAAAAAAATTTGTGAGATTAATATTACTACTTAAACAATAAAATTGGACAACATACATAAATAATGTATAAAAATACATCTTTTGTATTCTTGCTTAACACAAGAATCATTGGTTACGTGATCAATATTAGTCATTATCTTAACCAATTCTACGTTGATATTTGAAAGAGAATTTGTATACCTGCAACAAAACTTGAAAGAAATCCAGGAGGAAAATATTACTATTGAACATTCAAGAAAATTACACAACAAATACTTCATCTATTTTAAAATAATTGTCTACTTTTTATTTTACACAAATATTATAAAATAATTAAAAAATGTAAAATAAAAAAAATTGATAGTAGTTCCCTAATAAAACCTTATTATTATCATGTTAAATTGTTAACTACTATCATAACAGTTATGAGAATTTATGTGCCACACACAATGATATGGGCAAATTTCTAAATTCAGATAAATGCCTTACTGCTTTATAGCTAACTGTTGGGGCAGGTTTAAAATCGAAACTTAAGCAACTGATTTCATAGATATTGACCATAACTATTTGAAATTAATTTGTATTTTAAAAAAGAAGTTTTGTGTTGTCATGTAATTGCTTATATATAAATAAACAGTCATGCTACATGTATACCCATATATCATATACCATACATATACCCGTATTAAAATACACTGACCCCCCAAAATAACCATTTCATCCACTTTTTCTCCCACTCTCACCAACACGCGTGAACCGACGTTTCTTATCTTCATCCTCTTTCTCAAAAAATTTCACTATTCATTGCTCTCTGCTCTCTTCACCCTCTTCGTTCTCTTCGACCTCGTCGTTCTCTGCGATCTCATGCGCAAGATCTAAGAATTGTTAGAGAGATGAGTGATTGAAGATGTTGCTGCTTGTTATCATCTTTTAACTAAAAAAGAAAGAAATTCAAAAAAAATCAAAGCTTAATTGACAGAAGGAAGGAAAAGAACAAGATATATGTGACTTATGCTGTGACCTGTGACCTGTGATAATGTTTGCACATACGCCCATTTAATGTTTGCACATATGCCCATTTAAAGTTTGCACAATTCTGCAATACATCAAATTCTGTATTTTCATGTATTTGTGACAAACACATAATGCTTATATCACATCATCTAATGTTTATTATGGCAATATGTAAAAAATTGTATCAAAATATTTATAATATTTATGCATTAATTGTTGAAAAGTTGAAAATGTGCTAAAATGCACATCCTCTTACACAACAAAGCAAAACCTGTGACCTGTGATAATGTTTGCACATACGCCCATTTATTGTTTGCACATATACCCATATAAAGTTTGCACAACTCTGCAATACATCAAATTCTGCATTTTTATGCATTTGTAACAAACACATAATGCTTATATCACATCATCTAATGTTTATTATGGCAATATGTAAAAAATTGTGTTAAAATATTTATAATATTTATGCATTAATTGTTGAAAGGTTGAAAATGTGCCAAAATGCACATCCTCTTACTCAACAAAGACAAAACCATTGACCTGTGATAATGTTTGCACATATGCCCACTTAATGTTTGCACATACGCCCATATAAAGTTTGTACATTTTATTCTCTATGTTATAAAAATTCAGAATACTCTCATTTCACAGCAACGTCACCAAATCAAAAAGAGTCCTGCTACACGTCCACCAAAAAATATACATCATACATACACCTTACACTTATATACATAAAGTTTGTGTTTTAATGCATGTAATGTTTGTGCACTTAATTAAGTATAATTATGAATATCATCTATAAGTTTGTAATGTTTGTGCACTCATGAGAATAAAGTTTGTGCATATTAATGGTGTATGTATGTGTGTATAAAATTTGGTGTACATGTAGTATTTTTATTTTTAATAAATAAAATTGGTTAACTTTTATACCTATTACTTTACACTTTTAGTACTACAATTTAATCTCCAACTATTTTTTAATTAAAAATTATTATTAATGATGTTATGTTTTTAGTTCATTTCTCTTTTAAATATGTCAAAAAAATTGAGACACGGTATATTTTATATTTTTCTTATTACGAGAGTCTTATGCCCTAAAAATATGTTGACTTTGACATTTTATAAAATATATTTTTATGAAACTAGTATTAAATATATTTATCAACACAAATAAAAAGTGAGACGCAATATCCTCTACGCTTGTCTTGTAATGATGATCTACGGCAGCACAAATTTGCGGACTTTGACTTGTTATAAAATATAGTTTATCAATGTAATATTAAATAGGATTAATTAAGTTTTTAGTCCCTGTAATATGAAAAAGTTTGGTTTTAGTCCCTCATGATAAGTTTTAGTCCCTAAAAAATGTGAAAATTTAATTTTGGTCCCTGTGGACGGTTGGTGATGGACGGTGATGACATATCAATTAACCCGTCATCAGGGATCATTTCTACATCACCGTCCATCATCAACCGTCTACAGGGACCAAAATCAAATTTTCACATTTTTCAGGGACTAAAACTTATCATGAGGGACTAAAACCAAACTTTTTCATGGATTAAAAACTTAATTAACCTTATTAAATATATTTATGTTAAAGCACCGATTTGACGCTTGTCAAAACTTTACCCCTTTTTTTATATAAAATTATGAAATCGGTAGTCTTACCACCGAATATTTTATGATGCTGCCTCATACATGAGTAAATAATCAAAGAGTAATTTATTTGGTCAGCTAAGATATTAGCCATTATAGAGCCACTATATTTTGAGGGTACAAAAATAATTAAAAAAAATGTTTCTGACATTTTATCTCTTATTCGTGTTTTTTACAATTTTTTCTCGTTTTTTAATCTTTTTTCTATCTCTTCTAATATAAACAAATTGATATCTTTAATACATATCAATCAACATTTTTTAAGACAAAAAGAATGAGAAAAGACCCCAAAAAAAATGTCATCAACATTTATTTTATGTGTCTTTTTCGCTTATTTTTAACACACAACAACCAACTTTTAAAATAAAAAACTATTATTTTCAACCAAGTATTTTTTAAAATAAATTTTCAACCAAGATCTTGGAAGCAAAAATGAACACTTACTCCATACTTGTTCAAAGCTCTTCCTCAACTCCTCTTAGATGAATGAACTCATTCGTTGTCATTTGTGATTCTTCATCATTTTCAGCTCCTCCTATAGGAATGAACCTCCTCCTCCTCCTTTGTTATTGGTACTGGTCTCATTTTTTTTTAGCGCGTTAGTTTTTCTATTTTTAAACTGTTGGATTTTTTCGTTTTAAGATAATGATATATTTTAGCATGTTGGTTTACTGCTACTAATTTTTATTTATTTATTTATAGTTCATTTGTTTTAAGATGTTAGTTTCTTTTGTCGCCAGAAACACAACTTGTTTTTTTCTTTTCACAAAGATAAATCAATATGTTCAAAAAAAGAAACCAACATGTTTGAAAAAATGAACCGACACGAGCCTGCTTAATTTAACAAGTTAAACTTTGTTAATTTAATTCTACTTCATCAACATAAAAAAATTTTGTGTAGGGGACAAAAAGCAAACCAACATTGCTAGAAAAGTAACTAACACGCTAAAAATATAATAAATTGGATGAGTTATTCACATGATTTAACTCTATTTAAAAAAAACTAATGTGACTGAAAAAAATCATGTTTAAGAAAAGAAACTAACATGACTGATAAAAAATTCAATATAACTCTACTTAATTTAACAAGAAATCACCTGAACTAAAAAAAATGGGACTGAAAAATTAACACAACTCTTCTTAATTTATAAGATGTTAGTAATTTTATTTATTTACTACTTTCTTATATCTGCCTTACTGATATTGATTTATTTTTATTATTTGACAGTTTTAACGTGTTGGTTTTGGTTTCTCTATACATAAGTTGAATTACTTTTTATTTTGTTAGGTTTCTTTAAATGTTAAAAAAATAAATAAAAAGAGTGTTTTGAGTTACTCGCACATGTAAGAAGAGTGACGGTTAAGGAGAGAAAACATGGTGAGATTGAGGGCGTTTTGTTTGTTCTTTTTATCGTGAATGTAACCTCCTGTCGTTGTATAAGGTACATTGGTCGTTCATTGTTGTCTATACACCTCTGTTAATTCTAGCATTAAAGGAACCTAGTTTCACACATGCATAATAATGGTATTCCGCTCGAGGATCTAGCCTAATTATGAAGAGTTTTTATTGATTGACATCGAAAAAGTTAAAGCAATTGGTGAAATAAGTAATGTCACTTTATTATATGCCAGTGTTAGTGAATTCTCGTTCCGATGGCGTTGAATAAAAAATGTTAAGAAAAAACAAAAGTGATACTTTGAGACATTATTTACAAGAGAGAATCAATGTGAACGCACAATATTTAATTCACTAGAGTTTGTCAAAATAGCATGATAATTTTGGTACACGACTTAGCCTTTTATGGGCATTTTACATTAATAAAATAATAAAAAAAATTTGCTTAACTGAAAGGATAAAATACAAGGGACTAGATATGAAACTTTGGAGAAGCTTGTGGATGTTTGAAGAATTTCAACTTGGACGCACAGCTGCTCCTTATCCTGAGCCGGTGCTGCAAGCTTTGAAATGCAAGCTGTCCAATGAATGTAGTCATAAATTTGAACAACTCTGTAAATGCTAGTCTTTGTTCGAATTTTTCAACCTTATCTAGTCACAGGTTGATCAATTTTGTGATAATATATAATTATGTAATTTGTAAAATAAGGTTAAGGGTTGACTTAGTCATGAAAAAATGTCTTTTGTCTTATGTGATTCTTGAAAAAATAAAGTATCAACTTAATTTTTTAAATTTTAAAATATTGTCATGGTTAATTTATCAGTTGACATTTTTTTTCAAAATTTCAAGAACTAATTAGAGGAGCGTTTTAAATTTTAACGTTATGTTGACAGTTTTAAGAATTAAGTTGATACATTATTTTTTTTTAAGATTATTTACGGTATCACAACATTATTTTTCAAGAACTAAGTTAATACTTAACCTTCTATAATATTTAGTTAAATACTTTTTTTAAGAAAAAAAAACAAGAATTTCACTTACTAGATTTTAGAGTTTTAATAAGGTTTTTCTGTACCAAACCAAATTATGATGAGCTTTGATGACTTAAAAATAACTGTAATAATAATCTTGACTGTGTGATATTTGGAGCAATAAAATTTATCCTGAACTTATAAGACTAGTGGAATTTATAAGAACAAGCATTAAAGGGTCTGATACTGTGCTAGCACCTGTCTGCAACATAGCAGCACTCCAATATGAAAACGACAAAATATCGATCAAACCAAAGGAGGCTGCTGGAATCTCCAAGTTGGAGAAATTCGTTGAACATACACACATTTCACACGTTGGCATTTCCTCATTTGCATATCCATTAATTCTAACCACAAAATAAAGAAAAAGTATGAAATTCAAGGAAAAAATAAATTAAATTAAATTAAACGTGTCATTTATATTATATATTATGTATGGAAGAAAACTTAACTTGTTTCTCACGGCGAGTTTGTTTCAAAATTTTCAAAAATACAATATTTAAAAATGTCATTTTTCAAATATTCTATAAATATGTTTGATTAGTAATACATATTTATAAGAATATCTATAATAATTGTCAAAATAATCTTTAATAAATTTAATTATATCATTATTGTTCTGAAGTATGCACATCGGTACACTCTCTGGATCCTAAAGCTCGCGAATGGAATGAAGGCTTTGGCACGATCTCTGGACTCGCGTTACGGTGGGTACCTGCAAACACTCTAACGCTCAAGTAAGCAAGGGTTTAAGGAGTATAGTAAGTGATAATTGGATGATCTTCATACCTGAGATACGGGGTTGCTATATAATTGAGGTGGTTGAGGTTGTTCCGCGTATCACGGTGGTGGGAGAATATCTCGACCAGCGTATGGTGGGCTGTCCGAGGATGTTGGGGTGGCTAGCCCCGAGCAGATAAAATGACTGAGATCTCGGGGTGGCTTATCCCGAACAGTTCCGTTGACGGGGATCTCGAGATGGCTTATCCCGAGCAGTTACGTGGCCAGGGATCTCGGGGTGGCTTATCCCGAGTAGGTAAAAGGTGGGTCTGACGGGTCCGAAGGGTCCGCGGGTCTAGGCTTGGGCAGTTGGGTCGCTAAGATGGGCCTTTATGGCCCAATCCGTAACAATTATTATAAAAGTATTAAAAATAAATTAATATTTTTCGTACAATATTTTCGTTCTCATAACATGACAATAAAACATTTCAACTTCTAATATGGGAATAAAAATGCGTGAAAACTTAGGTGTATAATTTTCTTGAGAACAGTTTGTTCTTGCGAATAAATGTTTATATCTTAAAATAAATGTAAGAATAAAACATTTCTAGTACTCATTTCTAAAAATAAATAAATATATATTAAAACAAACTTACCTTAAGAAAGATAGAACTCCAAATTACTCCATAATATATTAAATAAGTCAGCAATCAACTTAATTTAATATCAAGAGGAAAGTCCATCCCAGACTATTCAAATTCAATTTAAGTTTAAATTTGTATCCAAACACCAAACGCGCGCATTCAAATAAAATATTACCCCAATTTTGACTCTAATTAACAAAGTAATAGTAAGCAAAAGAAAAATTTGCCTATAAAATGGGACACGTACACTATGATAAGCATCAAGTAAATTAGAAAGCAAGCAATTGCACAACATCAAAAGCAAGAATTAAAAAAAATGGGTGAAATCTGTTCCAACAATGATATTGATAACCAACTCATTAAAACTTGCTCCATTCATCAAGATGAGGAGGACAGCGCTTGCCTCACCGCAATGCATTTGATCACTGCTCTGGTTTACCCTGCAGTCTTCAATGCAGCCATTGAGCTCAACTTGTTCGAGATCATATCCAAGAAGGCGGCGGCGCCCGGCGCTTTCATGTCCCCTTCTGAGATTGCTGCTGAGCTGCCAGCCCAGCATCCGGACCTGCCTGACCGGCTGGACCGGATGCTGCGCTTGCTCGCTAGCCACTCAATTCTCACTTGCGCCACACGTGCTGATAAAGAGCATGGTGGATCCCAGAGAGTTTATAGGCTCTCACGAGTTGGGAAGTACTTGGCCCCTCATGATAGCATGGGAGGCAACTTGGCTTCATACACAAAATTTATCTGTTATCCTGCACTCATACCAGTTTGGTAAGTGATTCATTTTAATGCATCACGTTTGGACGCACTTACAAAAAGTTACTTGAAACTAATGAACATGAGTAAATATCTTAAATGAAGTTTGCGGGATCCATGTTTATTTTAGTGTGTCTTGCTAAAAAAAAATATAAAATCTTATAATTGTTCCTATGCACAATTTTTAGTTATTTGTACACTTTTTATGTAGGACATTGTTCTAACTCACATTTTACTCATCTTTAAATGATATTCTAAGATTATCTCTAATAGGTGTCTCCCCCCAAGAGTTTCTATTTTAGCTATGGAGAGCGGTTAACTTAAGTGGCATATCTCTTAATATTGTGTTAAGGAGTAAATCAAAATGAATTGTGTTTGATTACTACGATATATAATGTATCTAACTTAAAATATAACTATCTTTGAAAAAGAAAAAGAAAAAAAATCATATTTTAACATCACTCTTATTTCAATGATGTCACATCATCAATGTGTTATACAAAGTAAGTGACTTAAAAGTGTGGTGTGAGTGAGTGCGATATCCCATATAACACTATTTGATTGATAAAATATCATTTCTCTAGTGATTTTACTGTACATAATTTTGAAATTAAGAGAGAGAATTTTTTCACTTTGCTTTGATGGCTCTAGGATGAACTTTAAGGAAGCAGTGGTAGATGCTGACGCTGACCTATTCAAGAAAGTTCATGGAATAACCTCGTACGAGTACATGGAAAAGGACCCGAAAATGAACCAATTCTTCAACACTGCAATGGGAAACTTGTCTACAACACAGATGAAAAGACTACTTGAAGTATACACTGGATTTGAGGGAATTTCAACATTGGTTGACGTGGGAGGTGGGATTGGACAAAGTCTCAAAAGGATAATCTCCAAGTACCCTTCAATCAAGGGAATTAATTTTGATCTGCCCCAAGTTACTGAAAATGCACCCACCATTCCAGGTATGTCCTAATTGATTTAATAATGTTTTTATCACAAATCAAGATACACCAAATGATGTTTGCATATTATTTTTTTCTTTCTTTCTTTATGTAGTTTTCTTAAACCAAAATTATTAATCAGCAAAACTAACTATCTAATTTTGTTAAGGGATTGAGCATATTGGAGGGGACATGTTTGCAAGTGTTCCACGTGGGGATGCTATAATTCTCAAGGTTATATAGCTTACTCATATCAATATATAACTCTTTATCCAACAACTGAATTAATGTTGATACTTCAATACATATTATTTATATATCTAACTTTATTGTTATTATTATGGTGACATTATTGTAGACTGTGTGCCACAATTGGTCAGATGAGAAATGCTTGGAATTGTTAAGAAATTGTCACAAAGCGTTGTCACCAAATGGGAAGGTGATTGTGGTCGACTTCATATTGACAGAAGAACCAGAACCAACGGAAGAATCCCAATTTGTTTCCACTGTTGACAACATCATGTTTATCACGGTTGGTGGAAGGGAAAGAACTCTAGAGCAATATGAGAACTTGTGCAAACTCTCTGGGTTTTCAAGATTTAAGGTCGCTTGTCGCGTTTTCTCTGCTTTGGGAGTGATCGAGTTTTATAAATAATTAAAAAAAATATTATCTGTATTTATTTTGGTGCATATTCATCTATCGTTTAATGTGATCTATTTGAGGTGTGTTGACACAGTGTCTTATACTAAAATGAGTACCAGTAACATAACTCATTTACAAATAAGTTGATACATCAACAGTAAGACTGTCAGAAGAAATGTTATTCTTTTTTTTCAAAATAAGAGTACAAGTTGTGAGCATGTAGATTTTTAAGAATAAATTGAGGTATTATATCTTATCTTAAATGTATTTGATTGTAATTTAGTTTGATTTAAAATTATTTCTTGATTCAGTTTCTTGCCTATAAATATGTACACTATTGTAATCAAATACAATCATTATCAATAATATTATTCTACTATTCTACACATTATTTTCTCTTGTTATTCCCATGTGTTTTCATAGCCTAGCTTGAGGCAAGAAGTAAAAAATGGCGGTTCACCTTTTGTTTGTTTGTTTGTTTGGTAGCATTTACTAAGTTATGAATAAATTTAATCATGTCTTCTAAGCTTTTCCTTGTCATTAAACGTGATAGATGTGGTTTTAATATTTTATGTACTATGATGATATGCCTGTAAAGGCCACTATATATATGTAGTAGCAAGAAGCACGAGCAATTATCAAAGTAAAAGTAAGAAAACAAGCAAGAGTGAATGAATTGTGTTTTGGTATAATTTGTCGAATTTTGTTATAATTTCATGAATTAATATGACATATTGATCTGTTATATGTTCTAATGTGATAAATTAATATTTTTTAATACAATATTTATAGAGATGTGCATTATAAGCTCAAATGGTCAACAAATCTCTAAACCTCTTACAAGTTGATTTTTTCAATGATTTAACTAATGAAAAGTTTGTTACGATCATATAGAACATAAAATAATAACAAAATTTAATAAATTTAATTTTAAAATTATACAAAAAATAAGCAAATTTAATAAAAAGATGTATTTATTCCATAAAACATGTGAAGAACTACCTAATAATATATTGATTCGGGTTTCTGGCCCATCTTTTGTTTATGTCAAAGTTAAGATTTGTTATGATTGAATAATTCAAATTTGTTTGTCCATTTTAAATTTGGATAATTTGAATGCCAATGTTATTTTTGTAATTTAATTAGTTATATTAATGATGTTGAATTGGCGATGCAGTTAAGCGTGGGTTGAGTTAATTTTGAGTTGTTTTAGGATCCACCATACTCATCAAAATGGGCACGAGGGAATGAATTCCCCAAAACAATTATTATGATTGCTCATGTTAACAGAAAAAAAGATACAAAATTTAAATCAGTGAAATCATTTTAAAATTATTAGTACGTACTTCATATGTTTATATTCTCTCTTTTGACATGACCAAACACGATTTTAACATGAGAATATCTATTCCCCGTGATCAATTTGTGCGTCTTAGTGCTCTTAGGTTTGAGAATTGACTAATGTTGAGTCATTCTTTTTGTTTCTTACATTTAAATAAATAAATTGGCCATATACACCCCCCAATTCAAGGACAATGTTAGTAGTCAATTGCTTCAAAATAACTGCTTTCCATGTGCGGCGCAGCATGCATCATTCGTTGAAATAAATTCTCTCATTGAATTTTTTATATTTTTTTCAACTTTGGTCGTTATGAAAAATCCGGACCTTATGAAACATAAATATTAGTATACAGTAGCCTTTAATTTTATACTACTAGTTGACAATAACACGTGGTCCTTGTCCTTCATTATACTAATAATAAACACTGCCACCCAATGAACTTAGTCTCAATTTTGAATTGTTGACCATTTGGTATAAAGTGTAGGGGATGAGAGGAAACAAGTACAAATTAAATTTTATAACGTCCCATATATTTAAGGAAATAAAGAGATATTTGAGGTAATAAAATCAATGACATAAGAATCACGTGGCAGGTTTCTAAACATGAGTATGAAAAATGGCCCTATCAAAATTTTCTACATACAACAAAACAATCCCAATTTAGAATCCAGAGATGAAAATAATATGACTAGTCGTAGTGGAAGTGATGGTCAGAAAGGTCATTTCAATGCTTTTGCTTATGTCTCTCCCAAGCTATAAATGAATATGCCAATCACAAATGGATGGATACTACAAAGAGATATGATAAAAATATACCACAAAATTATGCTCCGCGGATGAAGCAATGTAGTGTAGTAGTAGATCATACTTTTGAAGGAAACACTTTGCTTCTTTGGTGGAAACGTGCTGAGAATCATCAAGTCACCAAAATGTGACACAAAATTCTGCAGAAAGATGGCCAGAAGAAATCACTGCTTCCAACAGATATGGAAGAGAGAATGGCCAAGCACATCATATCAGGATCCACTCACAATTCAAATGTTTAACAGTTAGAACTCGTGTCATTCGGTTGCTTTTTGAACGGTATTCCTCTTCTCATCCATCCTATGCCGGAACAACTTGGCTATGTGTCTCCTTTCACAGTCCTGGACATAAAAAGGACAACAAAAATCCATTAGACTAACATCCCTAGGACTTCCTTCCTATGCCTACAGCATCAACTGTTATCGCAGAAAGCGACCATCGATGTGTAGTTGTGTTTTAAAGTTTCTCCACCTTGAACATGTTGAGATGAAAAGGTTTGTCGGGATTCATCCTTCTCAGCTTCTGATAAGTATATGCAAAACTCAGCTGATCACGAGGAGTAAACCGGTCGACTTCATTGAACCAAAGACAGGAGAACAAATTTGACATTGGGGTGTGTGCCCTAATGATAAAGGAACCTTCAGGGACATCTGACAGAAAAACAAATATATGTTAGGAGTCAGTCTATCAGTGGCGATTCATTTAATCAACAAGATTGGAAAATTGGCCAAAAGAAAAAATCCGCAAAAAAGCATACTGCTTGGGAGAAGCTTGTTTGGATCTGATGCATTAAATCTTTGCAGTCCATCAGCCCGGTAAAATGCAAATTGTTCATCTATGACAGTATGATTATACTTGTTCAGTTTCTTGTTTTGTGCTACCTCTTCCCACATACAATGCCGATCATAGTGATTGGATATTGCAAATTCATAACCTTTTCGCCACAAGAAGTACTCCAAGATAAGATATGGATCAAGCTGGAGACGTAATTTGCTATCCAACCAAATCGAATATCTGAAACAATATTTGAAAGAAAATGAGGAGCAAAAGGTCATTGCACATCTAAGATAATTATGCAACAAATAGTACCTAAAACCCAATGAACAACTCATTCGAAGAAAACCAGTAATGAGCCTGCCTAAAGAATTCAGATACCTATCTATAGAACATTACATCAAGAACGCAGCATATTTATTGTTGAATTGCAGCATAAAAGGAACCTGGGTTCACATACACAACGGTACTACATTGCAGGATCTAGCTAACATATGACAAGACTTTTCAGTGATTGACATAGAAAAGTTAAGCAATTGGTGAAATAGGTAACGTAACTCCATTATATTACTATAATTTACAAGTACACGCATCAAACAACAGGTATTCATTTCATCATAATTCATGCAAGATATGAGAGCAGATTAAAAAAAGGGAAAGGGAGAAGTTCGGAAAATACAAGAATTTATGATTTAGGACTTAAAGGGAATTAAATTCAGGATACTGCAGTGACAAATTTACAATTTTAGGATAAACTTTGAATGTTTAATAAAATTTGAATGTTTTAGTGCTCTTTTTCACCGAGATATCCAAAATTTAGTTCTCACAAATGCTTAGTACAAATCACAACTTAAAATGCATCCAAATCAGTGCTGTGAAAATCAAAAGAACATCACATATGTATTCAGACTCGGTCTCACCTTGCAAAAGGAAAAAGCCGATGTGGCAATAACTTAGGTATTTTTCCCACCCTCCGCATATCATCATAGGGTAGGTTCTTCACTACCACTAACTTCCAAAAGCCAATGAAACCCATTCTATCAGGCACATGACCTTCAGCAGTAAGGGTTCGTACCGTAACTTCATCAGTAAACATCACAAAGCAGACATTCTTCCTTGACACACGAGCAATCTGAAATCACAATGACTTGGGTTAATGCAACAAAACATACTTTATGACAATTGCATCAACAGTTGATGGTTGGTCACACATAAGAAGCTCTGTCAAATGCTAGAAAGGTCAATTATGAGAAAGGCAAGTAGTGGTTAAATCTGTCGGTAATGTTTAACATTTTACCACCCTTGAGTACAAGCAAAATATTTTGCCCCTTTTATCCATGGCAACTTACAAGAGTAAAGGAGTGTGGGAGTATGGGACCAGTAATGAGACTTTATTTATCCCCACCCACGAAGCCAAACATTTTGCTGAGGTAGAAGAGAAAGAGAAGCATAAGTGAAACACTGTAGCAGAATCAATAGTGTGCTTGCTTAACACTATGTATATGCATAAGTAATTAATGACTACTAGTTTAATACTATCTATTTCCTAAGAATCTAATGTTTCCAATGCCACACATATTCATCGCGCGGCAGAACACATCAGTCACATGCATCATTGCTAACACATTTGATACTTTCTGCTCACGTATTTCCTGTTGCTGCAAGCAATGATAAAAGTCCACTAATTTCCTAATATCTGCATATTCTCATTGTTGAAAATTTCCTATGCCTTTGTTTTCTACACTACGAATTATAGCCACAAACATAAGCCTTAGTATTTTCAGAAAAACAGGGTATAAGCCCAGATACTAAGGACACAATCAACTAAATTACCTATGTCAAAACATAAACAATTGGTCCGATTTCTGAGAAACTTTTGGGCAATAATTAAATCAAAATTGATGCTCAGATTTAGATCAGAACAACTGTTGACACAGCACAAAGTAAAAAGCACAAAATCACCACCATTTTTTCTTAAGCGGAACTCTGAGAATATAATATGATGTTACTGGAAAAATGACACTATGTGATTGTTAACCTCCAAACATCCAAAATTCCACAAATTGAAATAATAGATAATTAGAGCCATTACTGTTTTGGTGGCTGGGGTCCTCAGACGATCAGAATTTCCAAATATGCATGAAACCACAGCAATATGGCATCTGCTAATATAACTTTCATCATCTTCTGCCAAATCAAAGCCAGTGCTAGGAAACCCTTGAGGACCTTTAACAAAACCACAGTTTATTTTCTGATCACGTGCAAAAAATGAATTTTCCCTCTCTTCCAAGCTCTGATGGCCAGCAAATCTGGGCGCCCATTGTTCAACTCCCTGTGGCTTCTCTTCTATCTCCGTGTACTGTAAGTTAAATCTTGCAAACTTTCGGCTTTCTAGTGGTTCTACAAGCTGTGCAGTCGAGTTTAAGTTCAACAACTTCATCTCACAGGATCCTGAAAATAGGTGACATGCAAGCAGGTTATAATACTTTTCTTTTCTTCTCTTAATATATTTATTTGGATAGAAGAGGAGATAGAGGAAATTTTTCCATGCACCAATATGTGAAAGCAAAATAGCGGTTCTCGGAGTGTTTGGTAAATCTAAGAGCACCTTTGGACCAGTTCAAAAGAAAACCAGTAGATATATCTATTTAAACTTGGAACAGTTTGTAAACTACACTGATTTGTCTAAAAACTGGCTTTGAATTAATTTATAATTTATGTCATTTGGTAAAATAATGTCCAACTTTAACCCCTGAGGAAAATGGAGAAAGCAGTAAGTGAAGAGTAAAAATACGACGAGAGTTGAAACTAATCTTATATAGACCAAGTTTATACAGATATGTGTAATCAGTTAAACAATCATATCAGCATCTTTCAAAATAAAACTCAAGTGTGGCACACATACACGAGTATAGCTCGCAGAATTGGAGGTTAATCGCTTCCTATTGAACCAGAAAATGTAAGGCCCATGCAAGTCACACTTCGGTTCAGCGTTACCGCTTTCCAATTTGAAAACAGAGCTTGTGTTAAATATACAGAACCAAAGCCCCCAAAGGATGTATGAGTGAGTGTGTATGCATGTGAATAATGCCAACTGGTCATGATGAAAACACATGCTGCAGAAAGTCCTGATAATATGATTTGTAAAACAAGGGATAAAATGAGTTAAGGTGCCTGTAGTGCTTACCTACTGAGCAGCTAAAAGTTAAAAACTACAAAATCATCAAAATGAAAAGAAACAACAAACTGTATTCATGTGAAGGATACCTCCAACAGTCCAATGACATTGTATGAATAATGTACATAACCAACATATTCCAAGGCCCTTACGTTTCAAGTTTCCGCAGTTCCCATCTTTGGAGCTAAAGATTCTATTTTTTATTCAGGAACAAACCCCCCCCCCCCTCTCCCTCTGTGTTCCAAGTAAAGAAAGAAGAAACGAAAACCATACAAGCTACAATGTTTGGCCCAAGTAAAAGTATGGATAAGATGAATAGAATAAAAGTCACAAGCAATTCCATCTTCATGAATTGCAGCAATGAGGTAACAAATAATTAATGATTCTGAGCAAAATGTGAATAACTTTCCAAAGGAAGTCAATACAACAACAGATAAACTTCACCTGAAAACTTACGTCGCCTAGATTTCTTCTTTGTTTCTGGATGAGATTTTTTGTTTGATTGTCCAGTAATTTGTCCAGTAATAAGACTTGCATGTTTAGAATTTGATTTTTCATCATGAGAAGTTCTTTTGTTCAAGGAAGATGCCCCCTCGTCATCCTCAGAAACAATATCATCATTGATTCCAGCATCAAAAGAACTATGGGATTCTTTCTGGATTTCATTGTCTGATTTTAGAATATTGGAATTAGAATGTTGCCCTCTCATATTTTTACTATTGTCAACATCATCCATTTGAGGATCATGAAAATCGAAAAAGTCATCATAGTCATCATCAATGTCATCTGCTGCATTCTTCTTTTTCAGATCAGCATCATGTGACATTTTCCCATCATCTTCAGTAGAGTGCCCCACATTCTTCAACGACTCCTCATATTCTGCTTCATACCTTTTCAATTCGTGACGTCCAGCTTCATTATACAAGCCTGTGCCTCTTCGCTTAATGCCTGTGTCAGAACCATCCTCAGAAGACATATCATGCTTCATCTTCTCAGGAGAATCATTTTCATTCTTTTCATCTCCAGTATCCGCAATTGCCTGTTCCATCATATCCTCATCATAATCATCATCCCTTCTCCTATCATCCCTATCCCAATACCTTGAATCTCGACCATGTCCCCCAGAGCCGTGACCGAAGTCAAGAACTTTGTTATTCTCCATCCGTGGTACATTTTTAAGAAAGTAAGAATCGCTCTTTAAATCATCAGTAATATCACCACTGTTACTTATTTCTGCAATCAAAGATTGGCACATTTAAAATGATATAAATAAATCAATTTATAAAAAAGAGAAACAAAAACATAATGATATATCAGCATCTTGGATGATCAAGACACTGCAAAATTGATGAAACCACACAACAAGGCTCAATCTCTTAGCTTACCAAATAACCCTAAACCCCAATGCACTCAGTTGGACCCTAACACTTTAAAATCTCAGATGCAAACACCCTTTCCTACTCCACAACTTCCCCCAAGCAACCAAACGAGAAATCAAACTCAAAACTCATGCAAAACCCACAATGCCGATTCACAAGTTCACTAAAAAAAAAACACACATAAAAAAGGGGCATTGCGATCAAAAGAACAAGAGCCCAACAAAAAAAAAAACACTGATTCAAAGAGCAAAGAAGCTTCACCTTCTCTAGAAATGTAAGAGAACGCAAGGAAAGTGACGACGAGCACGAGGAACAGGAAGCCCAGGATCGCCGTCACCGGCAGCCGCGACACCCTGTCGGATCGCGCTGATCGCCGGAACCGATGCTGCTTGTGGGTGCCGGCAGCGGCTCCACCGCGAATCCCGACGGCGACGTGATCGGCGGTACCGTTGGCGTGTTGCGGATCCCTCACCCCAAACCTCTCCATCCCCGATTGCCTCTGCTGAGCCATGACATCACAAAAACAAAAAAAAAGGGAAAAAAAAAAAAAGAACACTGATTTTCTCTCTCTCGAGTTTCTCTCTCTAAAAAACTAGACCTACCCAGAAGCTCGTTTTGCAGAAAGATTCAAAATTGGGCGAAGCTGTGAGATGAGGGTGGTGCAGATTCTTGGTGGGTGGTGAAGACTGTGAAGAGTGTGAAACAAGCGATAGAATGAAAATGGTTTAGTGTTATTTTTCTCTTCCTTTTTTTATTTTTTTTTGTTGGGGGTTTATGGAAGAAAAAAAAAAGGGAACCCAAATTTTCAATTTAATAAATAAATTAATTGAAAAAGAATTGAATACTATCTATGAGCAAGCAAAGCATGTGAGAGTGTGAGAGCCCAGGGAGACAGATGGTGTGAATCAGAGTTCATGGTAAAATCATGTAATGTTAGGGATTCAAGGATTGGACTAAATTTTTCAATATTTTGTTGCTGTTTTTGTTTTAATCTGAAATTTTCAATATTGGCCATTCTTTCTTTCTTTTTTCTTTTCGCTTTGGTATATGTGAGAGGGAATTACACACAGTCACAGGTTTCCTCTTCTTTTTTTCCTTGTTTGTTGGCATTTATTAAATAAATCATGTTCTGATCCGGTTTTAGGATATCCCACATGATGAGGTATTGTTTTAAAGTGGGATTATTTTTAGTTGGGGAGAGATTTATTATTATTATTATTTATTATTATTATTATTATTATTATTATTAGGCTGCTAAATCTTTCATCATGCATGCTCAACAAATCCAGCACTGGCTGAGTTGTTTGTATTTTTTGAATGAAAAGGACAAGTTTTCACAATAAATGAAACTAGTTGGGGAAAGCATCATTTTCCATGAAGAGATATGCGAGCATAGTGCGCGTAGTAGTCAATTAATAATTGCCTCGATGTCTTGAACTCTGAACTCTGATGATGCCTTCTTCCCTACTTTTTAAGAAAAGAAAATACTAGTACTCCATTTTGCTTTGAGTTAAAATGCAGTACTACAAGTTTTATTCGAAATTGTAAAAATAATTTCACTTTTCATGAGAAATCTTTGATATGTACGATCTACATTTTAGAAGAGAGACACTTTAAAGTAGGAAACATTCTCCAAATAAAATAATAAAAACATCTCATTTCGTACCTAAATTAATTTAAAAATTATTCTCATGATAAATTATTTTTTTTATAAACGGAGTCAGTTTAAATTAACTCTCATTTTATTGTTATTTTTTAACTAAGAGTCGATTCAAATTGACTTTTATAATAAAAATTTTACTTTTTTTTAAATAAGAGTCAATTTGAATCGACTCCTAAAATAATCTATTTAAATCAACTCATTTGAGAGTCCTACATAAATAAGTCAGTTTGAACCAACTCTTTCACAACTCTATCTCTCTCTAAAAATTCACTTTATCTCTCTAAAAATCTTATGTGGTTAATATTTTTGTTTGCAGTGCAATGGAATGTGCAAATTTGTTGCGTCTGAACGAGGTCAACCACATCCAACCTCGAGTGAACTTTTAGGTACGTAGATATCTTTACCACAACGTTTGTGTTTCTATTTATGCTAGTGTTGTAGACAAAGGTTAAGTTACTGACGTTAAAAATAGTAGCGTAAATTTATAGATAAATATATAAATTGTTTGTTAGATTGATAAAATGTTGTTATTGAACCTGAATGTTAGTTAGATTTGTTAAACTTGAACTTGAATGTTAGTTAGATAAATATAAAATGTTGTTATTAAACCTGAATGTTAGTTAGATGTGTTGAACTTGAATTTAATAAATAGTTAAATTGATGAATGTTAGCATTATGTTAGTTACATAAATAGACAAATGTTGTTTATTGAACTTGAATGTTAGTTCAAATGAGTTAGTTCAAATGAGTATTTTATTGAACTTGAATGTTAGGTAGATCTATAGAGTTATTGTAGATTGATAAGGTATCTGTAAATTTTTTGGGTAGATTGTTAAGATAGAGAGTATTTTATTGAGCTTCAATGTTAGATCTATAGAGTTTTAGGGAACTTGAATGCTACAATTGTCGATTAATTCATAGATTTCACTATAAAAGAAACTATAGATGTTGATCTATAGAGTTTTTGAAAACTTGAATGCAACATGTTTTATGAATTATTTTGAGTCATTTTTGTGTAATTAGTCTAAATACCTTTTTTTATGTATTTTTGTAGACTCGTGTGTTGGAAACTCAATGATATGATATTTTTCATAAGTCGCATAAGCTAATGGAGCAGGGACTGCAAGCCACCAGATTTCGGGATGTTGTGCGCATCATACCAGCATTCCAGTACGACAGGGCATTGGTCAGTGCCTTGGTAGAGAGGTGGCGTCCTAAGACCCACACTTTCCATATACCATATGTAGAGTGCACGATCACACTGCAGGACGTTGCAGTGATACTCAATCTTCCTGTTGATGGTTGGGCTATTACGGGATGGACGTGATATTGGGTCAGTCACTTTCATGACAAGAGCTAGTTGTAACAACCCGACTTTTTCCTTTAATTAAAATGCTATTTAAGGAGGAATTAAAAAGATAATAATAAGGAAAAGGCAAGATAAAATGAACTAAAATTCAAATATTAATTTTATTTCTGTAATATTAGTTAAAAATAATTCTTTGACGATCTCATGACGTCCGGTGACGTTCGGATCGAAATTAGGGTTTTATTGTAATTTCTTTACGACTCATAGGAGTCTGTAAAATATATTAATAGGAAATTAAATGTAAGAAAATGTCATCTAAGATTTTAATATTAACCAGGATAATTAATAGGTCACAACGGTATGCCCGGAATATTTTTAGGATGTCCGGACATAAACAATTAATGAACAAACATAACCTAAAACACTAAGGGCAAAATTGGAATTATGCATGGCCATGAGACAAAGAAAAGAAAGCCATGGCCAGCCTCCCAAAACCGAAGCCTCATCTCAAAATTTCCTAAGTTCCATTTCTTCAAAAACTTCCCAAAAACATAAAGCTTTCCAAATTTCTCCAAAGCTCCATCAAGGTGAAATCATCATCCTTTGCTCTTCATCACCTTAAATCACTCTCAAATCACTCAAGGAAGCAAGCTAGTATCAAGACTAGAAATCATCTTCAAGAGGAATCCAAGAAACCAAGCTCCAAAACCCTAAAACTCCATAACCTAGGGTTTTATGCTTTCTTGACAAAGAAGAGTTCAAGCAAGCCATCAAGCTTCAAGCCCATCATCATAATTCATTCTTAAGTCCCTAAGGAAGGCAAAGCAAGCATAGTTGGTAAGTTTCATCACTTGGTGAAGAACCAAGCTTCCATGGCCATATTTACCCTAATTATGTCAAGTTTTCATTTTAGGTCAAGAAACCTTCAAGTAAGCAAGCAAGGCTTGGTTTCCTTTTCTACTAGCATCAAGAAGCTCTTGAGGAAGTGGGTAACCCTAGTTCCTCACCTCTTTGATGGTGGATGAGTGTTGTATGCTTGTATGTGTATGTATGTGAATTATGAGATTTTGGACATAATTGTTAGAAATGAGGTTAGGACTTAGGAAGACAATTCTGAAGGGTCTTGTGACCTGGATTAGATGTGATTATTATGCTTGAATTATGTGTGAGACTCATGTAGGGTGCCATGGAAGAGAAGGGAAGAAAATGGAAGAGAATGGCAATTCGGTTTGCATGTCTCGAACAGGGGTCGCTGAGCGACGTCTCAGGCACCGCTGAGCGAGACATGGCTTACGTGGAAAGGTGAAAAGATATTTTTAAATTAAGGCGGTGGAAGAAGGCTCGAGAAAGTTTAGTCGCTGAGCGATAAGGTTGGTACCGCTGAGCGATGCAACCTTTATCGCTAAGCGCCAAGGTCCAAACCGCTGAGCGAACCTCAGTTTTCGCTGAGCGGCTTGAGACTAAGAAAAGCTGATGGTACCCTCTTGAGGCTCATAATATGGTATTTGATGCTGTATGATGATTGATGGCTGAATTGTATGCACGTATATGCTGTATGTTAGGAATTAAGATGGAATATGCATGTTATGGGTAAATTATGTTGAAATATGTGATATGCCATGTACTCTGAGACACCTAGTTAAAGATATGATAATTAACTCTGAAATAAGGAAAGATGCTGAAATGAACCATAGGGAACAAGTATGCCATGCTGCAGGTACAAAATGCTGAATTACTGCTGAACTGCTGAATCAGGGCCAATGCCCAATACTGCTGAACTAGGGCCAATGCCCATACTGCTGAAACATGGCTATATGCCACATACTGAAAAGGGCTAAATGCCCCAATACTGAAATTGGCTATATGCCACATGCTGCTGAGGCCGTGATCACGAGAGCCAGATAACAAGCCCATTTCAGTAGGTCGGATAGACATACTGAAGATGGAAGCCCGCCACAGGTGGTGTCGAGATGGCATACCTGGAGGTGTGCGGTTACCACGCCTATGCATTGTCGTACGGGGGCAAGCTTAGGTGGGGGTACAATACCAGCCCACTGTCGAGGGGTCCCTAGGGGCACACGGCAGGTGGAAGCCCACCGCA
This sequence comes from Nissolia schottii, assembly GCA_003254905.1. Lineage (NCBI taxonomy): Eukaryota > Viridiplantae > Streptophyta > Magnoliopsida > Fabales > Fabaceae > Nissolia > Nissolia schottii. Next base: position 32,871 of record QANU01064415.1, read on the forward strand.
GTAAGGTCAGGACAGTGTCGGCCTATACTGAGGGTGTGAGGTTATTCCGTCATACTAGTGTCAACAGAGGACATTATTATGGTGGGAATAACACCTATGCTGTTATACTGCTGTATTCTGCTGCACTGCTGTATTCTGTTATGCTGTTAAATGCTGTTACTCTGTTACATTCTGCTGGACATGTTATGCTGCTCATTCTGTCATGGTTATGTTGATGATTCTGTGATATGTATTCTGCTGAATTCTGTTATGTCTATATTCTGCTGAATTCTGTTATGTCTGTATTCTGCTGAATTCTGCTATGTCTGTATTGGATGATGTGATGTTTATTCTGATGACTCGGTTATGCTGAATGTATTCTGATTACATGCCGTTATTCAATTCAATTTCTGCTGTTATGCCGTACCGTCAAGAGCACGCTCGAGACGGTTAAGTATATTCACGAACTGTTAATCAGCACGAGAATGTAGTAAGCAAGAATAGTTCCCATGTCACATGTTAATGCTGATAAAGCCGTTCAGATAGGCAAGATAATAAATAGTAGGCTGATTAGTATGTATGTTCACTAGAGATCTCTGAGCGGCCTGAAGTCCGACATAATCTGATGTACGACTCAGGAACTAAGGTTATTTCCACTGAGAACCTACCGTTCTCATTCCCCACTGTTTTATGACTTCAGGTACAGAAGAGGATGAATCATATTTTGAGGATGCAGAAGAGCCGCCAGATGAGCCATGAGCGGCTAGGAGATAGATAGATGGTTATGTTTTGCCAAGGGCTTACTGAGTAGCATTCCAGTAGTCCTTGTGTTTTGATGCTGTATATGCTGGATTATGTATTTGATGTTTTGATCTATGTACATATTATGTATACAGTGATATGACTTTGTATGGTGGACCCACTGAGTGTATATTATATGTTCTATTTCTCATTATGCTATCCGCTTTGTTATTATATTTGTTTATTCCAAACGCATGGCTCTATTTTATTATTAATGTGATACAAGTACAAGTTTAAAACGGGTCCTTATTTTATGAGCAATGACTACTTTCAAAAGATAACTATGGACTAAGGTATTCCGACCAAGTAGACAACAACCTAGTGAGCTTTGTTTACTACGTACGGGTAAACAGTTAGCTGGGGTGTTTCACTAGTAGACTCTTTGTGAGGAGCTTCTTCGAGAAAGTCCCCTACAATAGTCCAGAAAGGGGACTAGTGTCTACCTAAGGTAGGTCCATACTGCGTATCATCAATTATACTGGTAGGTACAGGCTGACGAGCTAATGATTCTGTGGTGCACCCGGGTGTATATTCTGTTCATGGTCAGGGGGTTCCTATTGTGTGACAAATCGAGAAACTGGGTGCACCGGAAGTTTCTCCCCCTGCTTGAGGACTTGACGGAGACAGGGACATACAACTAGGGGTTAGCAATCCTAGCAACTCTGTATCGAGAGTTGTGTCGCACTGCCAAATTCACTGTGACTGAGTTTGGTGGTTGTGTTGCACTGCTTATCTGTTGAGCATGGATGAGAATGCCCCAGCTAACCCGTCCTGTAACATCTCGCTTTTTCCTTAGTAAAGACATCACAAAGTAAATAAATATACAAGCCCTCTATGTAGGTTAGAAATTTAAAAACATAAATTCTTACGTCAAAAATGTCCGTAAAGGTAATAGTTCGCGATTTTGCGACTGCAAACATCGGATTAATTACCTTTCATCGTTGGAATTTAATCATGTATCAAAGGTATTCGTAAAGAACACTTTTATAAAAATAAATTTACAAATACCTTAGACTGACTTAAATTTCTCATTAGAAAAATTAGTAAATCACAATGGTGTGATCGGAATATTTTTAGGACGTTCGTACACGAACGGCTAACGACCAAACACGATCAAACATGATCAGGAGTTGGTCTCAAAATTGAAGAAGCAAGGTCGGCCAAGTATAGAAGTTGCATGACCAAGCCACTGTTAAGTGTCATATTTATGTAAATTTCACCTATTAAAATGGCACCTGTCTGCTTAGGTTTCAATGAAATATCTGACTAAAATCCCCACTTTTGTAGGATTTATAAATATATTTTAAAGATGGATGCAAGAATATCAAAAAGACAAAATCAAGAAAAATCTCACAAAGAATAAAGCAAAGAGCAAAAGGGGCAGAAGAACCAAAAAGACAAATATAGGGAACAAACCGCTCAGCGGTAACAACAGTCCACTCAACGAATGACAAGGCTAGACCTCAGCGCATCCCCAAAGTTGCTCAGTGTTCCATTCCTTCAAGCAGAAGAAACTTAGGGTTGAAACAAGCTCTGTGGACAGCCTGCAGCCACCCTAAACCGCTCAGCGCACCGAACGGCTGCTCAGCGGCTCTGACAGATAATGTCAGAGCAGAGCCACCACGCAGAGGATAAAACCTGGCGGTGAAGAAAGCTGCGGCGCTGAGCGGAGGACCCAGGCCGCTCAGCAAAACCCCGCAAATTTTCCCTATAAATAGAGGACCCGAGGCATCCTTCAGGACAATATCCAATTTCGAATTCCAACTCAATTCTTCTCATATTTTGACAGAATCTTAGGGTAGTGTAGTTTAGCAACAAATAGGAGGCTAGTGAAGGAGCCAAGAGTGATCAAGGAAGCACGGCAGTCGTTGTCATGAGAACGTGAAAACGTGTCATGGTAAGCGTCCATCACCTTGCCTATGAGATTCTCTCTTGTAAGATGGGTTTCTAATCCTCTTGTTGTTGGGATTTTGATGACTATTACAGCATGATTGTATCCATGTCCTTTTGCATTAATGAATCTATCAATTTCTATGATTTGCATGAATCAATTTTACGCTTAATGCTTGTTTTAGATTAGCTACCTAAAACCTGATTTCAAACTGCATTGTTGCGCGCGAAAGCGGCATCATAAAGTTAGAACTAAATCAATTCATCTAATGAGCCTAATTGCTAGAAATAGAGTTAGGGTTATTAGTCGTTTTAACATCTAAAATAATGATGTTTTACTTTGTTAAGTTTGTGCAAGAAATTGACAGCATAATAAAGGAAACCTAATGATCTTTTCATGTTCGAAAGAAATGAATAAGTTAAGAACTGGTGGCGAGAAATCAAAGGAATGATAATTCTAATGTAGTAAGTAAATGAATACATGAAACTATAATAGAAGTCAATTCCTAACAAGCTTCCTGATCTGTCTCTGATTTGTTGCCTATTTATCTTTTATGTTGTTTAGTTATTTATCTAATTATCAATCAATCAATCCTGCACCTTATTGTTTAATTAACAAGCTCAAGAGCGGTATTTATGCAACTCTCTGTGGATACTATACTCAACTATACTGCAATTGGATCCCTTGAGGATCTGAAAGATGTAAAGATGGATATATAAAAACGACGAGAGTGTAAAAAGGCTTTCAACAAAATTGGCGCCGTTGCCGGGGAGTTGCGTCATAAATACATAGCTTGAGTTTGTTCAATTCAACAATTGTGAACATTTGTGTAAATTACTGTATAGTTTCTTACTTTGTTATTTCTTTATATAACTCTCTTGTTGTAATCTTATTGGCCACCTTGCTAGTCAAGGATTCAAAGCAATTATGAAAGGAGATGAGTCATGTAGGTGACTCATGGCAATGATGTCATGGATGACCTCATAATCCATTTAATTTCTATTTAATTTTATCGCAAAGGAGGATGATGAAAACGTTCTAGGAGGCTATAAATAGCTCATCTTGGTCATGCACTCTCACATAAAATTGTGAACATAAACGCGTTCCACTCGTACACTCTGTTGTTACTCTACCAAAGTAGAAACATAGAACCTTACCACACGAGCCTTAACACGATTTTTCCTATAGTTCCTCATCACCTTGTTCTCTTAGATTTCTCCTTGGTCTTCTAACGGAAACCCTAACCCACATACCCTATAACCATTTCTGTGGCAAGCCACGCAAGCGCTCGAGACACTACGGCTTTTCAGGGTTTCTGCTAAACTATTTGGAATCATTCCTACATGTGGGTAAACTGACTGTCTACTGTGTATGTGGCTTGTATGATATTTGATATATGTTTTAAGTTAGGTTTCTTAGCATAATCATCTATTTGATGATTAATATGTGCTTAGGTTAGTATATAAAACTTAGACATGTTATGTGATCTATGGGACAATAACTTATACATGTGTGATGTTATGTTTTAGAAGATGAAAATATGTCCCTTGTGCTAGTTGAAAATTGTGGTGAAAATTCTAAAAGGTGTTCTTGATATTGGTTTTGAAAGATTGTGCAAGAATTAAAAAGTAGCAAATCTGAGATGCTGAAACACGCCCAGGGCACTGAGCAGCCTGGGTAGTTTTACGTTGTGAATCCTGTTTTGTGCCAGGGCACTGAGTGGTCTGCATAGTGCACTAAGCAGCCTGGCTAGTTTCAGTATTCTCAAGTTTGTGACTCATGTAAACTTCAGATCGGTGACCGTGAAGATTCAGGGCCTGCCAAGCGACCTAGATAAGACGTTGAGCGGCCTGAAACTCTAAGTTACTAGATCCCACGAGCAAAGCTTTTAGGCAACCTACAAACTTTCATGGACCCGCATGTTCCAACAAGGACTAGATCGCCATACCTTATGTAAGAAAATAATATGTGATGAATTATGTATGTTACATATGTAATATGATGCATTATGAGGTAATGGTTGTCATTAGAATACTAGGACAACCGTATATAACTAGATGAACAATCACATAACTGAGAAGTTTATAATTGAACATAGGAAACAAGTGCAGATCTTAAGTAGGTGCCGGCCACAATGGGCTCAGAATACCTTGAAGATGAACATAGTTATATGAATAGGGAAACCCCCTCTCTTGGCACGTCCACAAGACAAGCCCCTCGCCAGTTCGACAAGATGGATTGATTAATGATATGAACGCAAGCTTTGACCTGATACTATGTTAAAGCTAAAAAGGAAGGATGAAAATATGGATAAAAGAATGTGACGTCACAATGTTTCACAGGAATGATAAAGTACTGGTGAGTCCACGACCTGTCGAGTCAAAGGGCTGGCCCCTCGCCATCCCACAAGTTGGATGGTTATTCCCTATCGTTGTTCAATTGAAGAATGACATCGTGCATCTGTGGTTAGCTACCACTCAGGTTATAGTATTGCCTGGTCATCAACGATACGAAAACAAAAGTAAGTTGTAGCCGAACGACAACGACTACATGGGTGGACGGACTAACGTAACAAGAAGGATGCAGCTACAAATCTCATATCCCTTCATGCATGTTATGTGTAATATATATGATGATTTTATATTTATGTGATAAGGCAGCGTCAAGTGACAAAGGTTTCATGAGACGACCTCTATAGAGTATTATGATACAAAAGTACACGATGCATCCCTTTGATTAGGTAATGTAAAGATTAGAGAATTCCTAGTCACCTAGTAATTATGTAAAGCTGCTCAGGACTAATATGAATAATAATAACAAGTAGGGATTGTAGTATGTTTTGACACATAGAGATCCTCTGAGCGGCCTGGATCATAACCGAAGTAATACGAAGTCCCCGACGTTAAAAGTTTTCCCACTGAGAACGCGACATTCTCACCCTCACTTGTTTATGGTTTCAGGCGGATATGACCAGTTTACCAACGAGGGCAAGACATCATATGACGAATGAAGGTCTCTAAACAGGAAAACTCCCGAGGAGTAGCAGGAGCTACTCCATTCACCTACGCGTAGTGAAAATTATTGTTTAGAAGTTTGTTTTAGTTATATGGTCTAGATAGGCCATTAACTCTTATATGTACTAAATGTAATATGTATTATTAATCATATGTGTAATCATGTTCTGGACCTTGTGATTGTGTGTGTGTGTGTGTATCATGAGATATTGTGTATGATTATTCCAACAACTTAATCATCACCTAAGTCCTTTTTGAGACTCTATAATTTGCGTGTCTATACAGATATATTCTTGAATACGCATGGCTCATAGTTTATGGAATTAATAATAAAAGGAATAGTTTTGAAATGGTCCATATTTTCAAGTAAGAAATATTTTGTTAAGAAAAATTTAGAGGCTAGAAGTAACCCAACTAAAGCAGATAACAACTTACTAAGTGTGGCTTATGACGTAAGCGTAAGCTAGCTAGCTAGGGTGTTACACGTCCCGCTGGACTTACTATGTTCCTATTAGCTGCAAGGTACGCATGATAAATGTTTTAGTTTATTTTTTTAGCTAATGAATATAAATGTATTTGAGTTATTATTTTCTAACACAAAATTGTATTTTTGTTGTGCAGATGGTGTCATGTTAAGATAATCACTAAACCAACGAGAGAGGATCAATTGGTTGCTTATCGTGGCCAACTTAACTAGCTTGGCATATACGAGGTAAGCCAAACAAATTATCTTTCTATGTTTCCAATTATCAGTTCATTTATGATACGTTTGTTCTATGGTTGAGACTAAAATATGGTTTATTGTAATTTTGCAGTTTATTTGGACGTCGTATAATGAGGACTTTGTGAATGTGGCGATACCTGAGTGGGTATATGACAAGTAGGCGATATGGGCATCAAATATTGCCCTGATCTGCTTCGCCATCGTTGAGTAGCACCACGTGGACCGTGTGGTCCGATAGTTCGGCGGTGCCTAGTGGATACCTCGGATGCCGATCGACATCAATCACCTGCACTCAAAGGATGCTAAGGAGGATGAGGGGACCAACTGGCATGTATATCATGCTAGATGGCACGTGGCTTGGGATACGTGTGCAGATAAGGTAGTTTCATACTCCCTTTATGCAGATTCCAGGCCTTCCCTCTAGTACTTTCTATGGTATGAAGCATCATCATAGAGGTTTCTACAATTTTTTATGGAGCATATTGAGCCAACGTAGAAGGAGTTGCCAGTAGATGTTCTTAACGAGGCTCCCCCAACGCCACCTCTAGTTGCAGTCCTGACTCCTGTTCCTGATCGGCGTACACTACTAGTTAGGAGGAAGGGAGGGACATGTGCATCCTAGCGGCAATATGAAAACCTCAATAACTTTGATATCGAGGACTTCAATATTCTGATGGATGACGACTCTGAGCCTCTCAACAGCAGCAACAGCCATATGCGAATGTCGGCATGGATGACAAGTCAACCGAGCCCACACCCCACAATAGCAGTCATATGCTTCTAACATTCACTATTTGGAAAGGGAGGCGTCAATGGGATTTTGGCAACACCAGGAGCCATATCCCAAATTTGTAACTGTGTCGACTTTTTATGCTTTGGGCTAGGTTGACACTAGGTTGTCTTTAGGTGGAGTTTTCTTGCCAGAGCAGCAAACTCTAGTGGGCGATGGCAATGTCTATCGACCTCAGCCACACACACTAGCTACACCACAGTAGGAGGGCATGTTCTTGGGGACCGACACGGATGTTGAGCAAAGTCGACGGTTCTTGCTACTATCATCCCCATATAAGGTGCTAGTCTGGGCCCAACACTCCCCCCTCGACATGACTGCTATGGAGTGGGATCTTCTTAGCACCTTGGAGTAGGCAACATCTCCTCCACCGTCTCCACTAGGATCACGGGGTGAAGACAAGGCTGAAGGGGGAGATCAGCAGCAGCATCCATGCTGCTCGAGTTATCCGAGGCGCACGCTGACATGCCGCATGGGAGAAAAATATCATGTCTCAAGAGGTTGACACCCTGATGCCCAGATAGATAATTTATGATTATTTTGGTTTTGTATATACTGTATGTAACTTTATGTAATTATTTGTGTCTATGTAACTTAACTTATGTATGCTACTTTATAAAACATGTTACTTTATTATGTGATTTATTTGATTGAATTTGTTTTTTCTTTATGACTAATTTTTTTACGTGTGAATAAAGAATAGAGTTTGTACCAACGACTAAACAAAAATCAACATAGCAAGTAATAACAAAACACATCCATAAATAGACCATAAACATGCATATCATATGTTACTGGAACCTTACTTTTCTTCTAAAGAATAAAGTTAGTAACAACAATAACTAAACAAAATTGACATAACAATTAACAAGGAACAAAACTCATTCATAAATAAACATAAACATGCATATCATATATTGAAACATTATTTTTCTCTTGAAACTTGGTATACAATGAGAAAAACTATGTTTTTTGGTTTTTTTCTCCAAGAGTCTATTCAAATAGACTTATTTAGGAGTCGATTTGAATTGACTCCTATTTTTTTAAAAGAAATTATTACAGAAGTCAATGTGAATCAACTCCTAGTTTTAAAAAAAAAAGTGAAACGGAAATCAAATTTGAATCGACTCCGTTTTATAAAAAAAATGGTTTATTTTGAGAACGTTTAAATTGGTCCATTTGTCTAATAAAATGATTTTAATTTTAATATTTATTTGATGAAACTATATAAATTTTGGCCACATTATACATTTTTTTGATACGTCCTTGTATAGAATCTCATAAAGAAAACAATATTCATTTAGGACCACATAAAAATAAACTTACTTTATTCATGATTAGAACTACCAAATTAAATTTGTACGGGAGGTACAAACCAGATTAATTTACACAGGTGAAATCAACCAAATATATTACGTATATAATTTAATAATATATTATGCAACTAATAGTAGTCCATTTATTAACTTACTTAAACTTCCAACTTAATTATTTCTATTTCTTCGTATTCATATCATTAGAAAACATTTTTATACGAAATACTTAATAATATTACTTTTATGATTAGAAACATGTGTTCACTAAAAGTTCAAATTTAAATTGGTTTAATAGAAATTTAGATTGATCCGATGTTTGATCATATGAACATTTTTATGTTCAAATCGGGTAACATTCCCCTGCATCGCACGGGTACGGGTATGTACACTAGTTAATTCAATAATTTAAAGGTTAATTAAGTTTTTAGTCCCTGTAAAATTGAAAAGTTTGGTTTTAGTCCCTATATAGAAGTTTTAGTCCCTGCAAAATTTAAAAGTTTGGTTTTAGTCCCAGAGTTATATGAGAGTTGACCGTGCTGACGTGGACGCGTCAGGTGCTGACGTGGAGCGCCACGCGGGATGCCACGTGGCATAACCCCCCAAAACCTAACCCATGACCCGTGACCCGTGACCCGCCTGGCCTGACCCGTTTTTAAAATTAAAATTAAAAAGAAAATGGCATTTTCGTCCCCAGCCCCCTATCTCCTCCTCTCATCTCTGTCAACCACCCACCCCACCCCTCCGCTGCCGCCGCCGCTCCTCTCCGCTGCCCAGCCGTCGAGCCCCGTCGGCACCGGCGAAGCCCACTCTGCGGGCGGCGAGGTCGAACTCCACCCACAAGTTTTGCTGGTGGAAGTTCCCTATGATGTTACTGGTCGCACCCAATCTGTCTGAGCCGTCGATCCCCATGCAGTGGACCCCACCGCCCAGGTTGGCCAGCACCCTCTCCCTCGGGACCACGATCTCCACCCCCTCCTCAGCTCGAACACCATCTCCTCTATCAGCCGCCCGACCTCCGACCCCTCCCCGGCTTTAAAACACATGTCTGCCACCCTGCAGTACACGTACCCCTCCTTCATCCTTAACCCTGCCACCCTCGCCACCTCCTCCATCACCTTCTCGTAGGTCGCGCCCACCAAGTAGGTGAACTCCGACCCGGAGTCCACCATCGTCTGGCCTGACCCGCCCGCGTCGGCGTGGAAGATAGCCGGCGCTATCCTCAGCCTCCTCCCGCCAATCCAGATCCCGCTCATCGCGAGCCTAGGAGGCGAAGGAGAGGCGGCCTTGGTTGATTCCCAAGATGCCCCAGGGGTCGCTGGAGTAAGCCATGCAGCCGAGGATGAGGGGAGGGGTGGAGAAGGAGCTCGAGAGGGTGATCTTCTCGCGGACGAGGTTGCCTTCGGCGACGGTGCCGTCCGTGTAGAAGTATGAGTAGTGGCAGAGGCAATTCTGGTCGCAGGAGGTGCCGAGGGTGAAATCGGGGATCCGGGGCTTGCAGAGTGGGTGGGTGCAGGGGAGCGGGGAGAACGTGGAGGAGAGAGAGGGATCGAACGACGCCGCCAGGGGCTTCGACTTCTTGTCGTGGCACTGGATCCAGGAGAGCTGGCTCCCGGTGTCGAGGATCACCGCATTTTCGACGGGGCTCGACGGCTGGGCAGCAGAGAAGAGCGGGTGGGTGGGTGGTTGACAGAGATGAAAGGAGGAGATAGGGGGCTGGGGGACGAAAATGCCATTTTTTTTTAAAATTTTAATTTTAAAAACGGCTCGGGCCAGGCGGGTCATGGGTTGGGTTTTGGGGGGTTATGACACGTGGCATCCCGCGTGGCGCGCCACGTTAGCACCTGACGCGTCGACGTCAGCACGGTCAACTCTCATACAACTCCAAGGACTAAAACCAAACTTTTAAATTTTGCAGGAATTAAAACTTCTATATAGGGACTAAAACCAAACTTTTCAATTTTACAGGGACTAAAAACTTAATTAACCCATAATTTAATTATATGAACTATCTTGCATTAAAATTCAAATTGTCCAGTATTCCCTAGGGTTGTCAAACGAGCTAGTCTGTTTAACCTGTGGGCCGAAATGAGTTGGGTCTTAACAGACTTTTACTATTTTCGGATCGATTTTTATATGTTTGGTTCCATTTATGTGGGTAAACGGGTTAGTCCATAGATTTTGCCTATATTAATACTAAACAGGTCAATTTGGCCCGCAAGTTAAACGGGTTGGGACTAAATGGGTTTTTATTATTCGCGAGCTAGATTTTAAACGTTTGGTTCGTCCATTTAACTGGTTAAACTGGTCGAATTCATTTTGACAACCCTAGTATTCCCATACATTTACACTAGTGACCGTAGCACATAATAAAATGATTTACTAATATGAAATAATTTTAAAAAGTATGATAAAGGGGAATGGAAATTTGAGACCTAGTTTAACTGACACTTAATTAGGTTTCTTAAGTTTTTAATAAGAGATTCAATTGTTGTCTATTGAGAAAATTTTGTGGCTCATAGTGTGAGAAAATTAGTCATTGTTCTTAATCAATGAAAATGTGACAATATAATAATAATAATAATAATAATAACTAATTAGAAGTCTAATTTGATCAAAAAAAACTTACATTTTTAAAGATTAAAAAATTAAATTTGAATTTAAAACCCAAAAGTTACTCAAAGTCATAATAATTAATAAATAAACAAATTTTTCTTATACGGTGTTATTATTAATATTTTAAGGATTTTGGTAATAAGTATTTTTAGGATACTTATTAAAAAAAATTAAAATCAACAAGTCGAAAGCATTAGAAACATATAAAACTTAACACATTATACTTTTATCACATTATCAAATGCTCTTTGAGTACTTATTCACTTTTCTCACATTTTAATTTTAATAACAGGTGTTTTTTTTGCAATTTTCTAAACCACAAAAAAACTTTTTTTAATGTTGATGGCGGTGCATTGTTGGGTAGGGGAAGACACCAGCGTAGCGTAGATGGAGAAGAGCCTCAAGTTCGCATCTTTGGCACCGTCTCCGCCCTCTCCTCCTGGTTGGTACCCTTCCTTCACCCTCTGTTTTTCATTCTGTTCTTGTCTCACTCTATTTTCTATTCTTCCTTCCCCATGTTTCTTCCCCTAAATTCATGGAGCTTCTTTTTCAACGTGGTTAACTCTGGTTCCGTTGTCGCATTCAAAATTTCAACTTTTCATGGGGAATCTGGGTTTTCATTTTCTGGGGTGTGCTTGAATTTTGACTATTTTAGTGCTATAGCGTTGACTTTGCTTTAGCTTTGATTTGGTATTTAGCAGTGTAATGTAATTATTTGAGCATTTATTTGTTGGTGTCCATTTGTTCGTTTTAGCTTTGTTCTCTATCCAAAAGTGTAATTTGGTACACTATCCATTCTGTTTTAATTGTTCATCTACGATATTCTGGCATAATTATTATTTTTTTTCTTTTATATCCCTAGTTAGAATGGAACATTTATTATAAAAAGAGTAATAATTGTGTTGGAAATAGATTTTTTTAATTTTTATGTAGATATAGTTTTATCAACTCATACTATTTTGTGCATTTACTAATTTTTTTTTTTGGTTAAACCTTAGTACGTGTATAGTGTAGTTTTGGATAGTTAAAACGGAACATAGGGTAGTATTTACTACATCTAGATATTTATGCGTTGTTATGTTAGTGCAGGGATGCTAGGGAATCGGTTGAATTCCCCTCTACTTACTATTGTTTCTGCAGCACAGTTCTGCCACTGCAAGGTAAATGCATTTTTGGCACCTCATTTCTCTGTGTGTGTGCTACTGCTAGGAAATGCTTTGTCTGGAATGATCGATTAACCATAGTTCATTTTTTAGATTTATGTTAATAGGTTTTTTCAAGGGAATGGGTGAGGTTTTTGATTAGGATTTGTGTGATTGAAAGAGGAAGTTTTGAGGGCTTCTCTTGTGCTGTTCATCAGCTGTAAAAATTGCAATCAGTAACGATGTGCAGAAGACGACTCGATTGAGTTTTGGTTATTTTTATGTTTTTCATCAGCAAGTCAAGGTTCAAATAGTTTAAAATTTTCTCATACTCGAGTTTAATAATGGTGAACTGAATCTGAAAATTCTATATAATTATGCAGATTGATCTTGCTGCTGCATCATCAAGTATTCCAATCAGATCTTCTATTAGATTTTTACCAAGTGTACTGAAAGCAACATGGGCCTCAAATCTTTCCATGAAGCAATGGATATTACATTCAACTGCACAGATAGAAAGTATAATCACAAGTGATGAAGATCAGAGTAAGTGGGAAGCATGTAGACAAGCACTTTCTGCATTTAACTTCAGTGTTGAAGAAAAGGACAAGATACTTGGAAAAGCATTTGGCCTTGTTCATTCCCCTTATTGGGGAGAAGAACGCAAGACCGAAGTTCCCAAGTACGAGACTGTAAATGGAGTGTTAGACTATCTGAGGAGTTTAAATCTTTCTGACGACGATCTGTCGAAGTTGCTCAAAAAGTTCCCGGAAGTTCTTGGATGTAAGTTGGAGGAAGAGGTGATAGCTAATGTAAAGATCCTGGAGGAGCAGTGGAGTGTTAAAGGGAAGTCTCTTAGGAACCTCCTCCTTCGAAATCCGAAAGTTTTGGGATACAACGTTGATTGTAAGGGAGACTGCATGGCACAATGCACGCGATGCTGGGTTCGGTTCTAGGTCATTGGATGAGATATATCTGATTATATATGTGAAGAAACTAAGAAAGGTTCTCTCTTTTTGGATACCAATTGGAAAGAAGTGATTCATTTCCAAGTTGAATAGAAGGACTTAGCAAGTATTATAATGATTCAAACACTACTGTGAAATTCTGAAGTGTTCACTTCAGACCATGGAATGAAGTAACTCAAGAGTAAGCTTGTTAATAAATCACATTCTTTAGTCCAAAGAAGTTTTATTGTTCACACTCTCTTATATAGTTTTAGTTATTCCAATGTTCATAAGCCACACCTGTAATTGAATCTCTTCTCCCTCAGTACCTGGGCGATGACAAACAAGATTTGTTATTTGGTCCCAATTTTCATGTCTTTGATATTCCCAGGGTGGGGCTTAAGCTTTTATTGAGGTTTTGGAGATCTAATATTGTGCACATTACTGGCATTTGTCTAGTTTTATAAATAGCTTAAGCTATTTTCTTGTTCTATTTTACCATCTGATGATGAGTGGGTGGATTTTGATGGAAGGTTATAAATTTATGACAGAAAAATGATGATTATCCTCAAGTCTTAACTCCTTTAAGGCTACTCATATACTTTGTGGTTTGAGAAATTTTCTCTTTCTTAGAAGTTAGAATGACGTGTGAAATTCATTATTTCATTATTTTATTTTCTGATTCCTTTGATTGAATAAAGAAAACTAGTTTCCCAAAACATTATTGTGATCATACAGATTGTTATTGTTTATGATGATTTATTTCATTATTTGTAATATCTGTATCGAAAAGATGTTGTAAGGGCACTTTTGGTTGCCATGACTTATATTGCTGATTAGTGAGTGTGGTTGTGTTACATTCCCAGAACTAGTTATACAACCTTTACGTGTCTTCACAAGAAATTTCCCAATTTTCAAAAGCTAGACTTCAGCCAAACTTCTCCTAAGCATAGCATGAAATTAGGACTAGTGAAAGTTACAAGGACCTTTAATTACCTTCAAGCAACCTGACCCTAAAAATCTGACCTTAATTTGGGGTAAATGTCCCTTTTCCAAAAGCTGCTTTTGGCATGGTGGCTAGGATTTGTCATATATAGTAATAGGTTCATTTCAAATCTTCAAATGTCACTTGTTGATTTTTCATTTGATTTTTCCTAATGCGGTGAATGCCTATCAAACTAGAAGTTTTCCTTTTACACCTTTGTAAGACAAATTAGGATGCCTTAGAATATTTGGTCACGGATGATAATTAATCCTTGGGTTCACTATATTAAATTAGGAGAGTTCCCTTTGCCTGAGGAATATGCTTTGAGTTAACCACTGCTAGCAAGTTTTTTCTTTTCTTTTTTTGAATGTGACGTCTATGCCTAAGTGTCATAAATAAATCTATTATGGACATATAGGTTTTCAGTTTGAGTGCGGCATTAATTGATTCAACAAAGCTCAACTGCTTCCCTAATAACTACTTGACATTTTCTTAAGGAATATAGTAGAGGGTAGTCATCGATCCCCACGGGTAAAAATAAACAGTTGGTATAAGGATAAAAAATTGGGAGAATTTTTTATTTTTATGAATTGACCCTTAAAAGAAAAAATTACGACTACACCTTACATGTAATTAATCTGCATATATATGAGATTTGCTGTGTATTCAACGTTTTGATCCACTCATGGCTAGCACATGGCACTGATGCATTGAATATCTCATTCCATAGGATAATTCATTGAATCTCTTAACTAGATAAAAATTTAATTAATTTATTAATAATTTATCACTACAACTTGAACCGTGATGACCTTTGTTCCAAGATTCAAGACTTTAGCCACTTAACTTTTTGATTAGAAAAAAAAGAAGTATTCGAGACAGACCCCATAATACATAGCTAGCTAATTAAGAGGATTGAGGCACGTATTAGAGCGCTACCTTATCAAACCCCTATATTTAGGATTTAACAATAAATGACAAACTAGAACTGCTTTCGGTGTCACTGTATAATGTCATTTTGCTACTATTTGATTATTCCACCGTGTCTGTATGTTACCTAGCATGGAGGGCGTTTCCATTTAATTTTCTTTTCTCTTTTATTCTACCATGACAGTAAGTTTCTTTTCAATGTATATAGTTATCCAATGATTTCCGCGCTAGTCATTCTATCGAAATGGTTCTTAGGTAGAGAGTGCGAATTGAATTCACATCATTTTGAGATATAAGTCATTTTCTTATTAATTGTGTCAATTATCTTTGACATACAATTAAAATTATTAATAGAAATCACAGTGGTTAAATGAAAGAAAATAGTAAACAAGGGCGGAAGTACATTAGACGGCTCGTCAGAGACTTTCGGCTTGACTCGTGTAGAGCTTAGCTCAGCGTAACACATTTAATAAACAAGTTAAGTTCAGACTTTTAAAAAAGTCTTTTTAGTTAAATAAGCTAGGTCATAGACGATAAAAAAACTTATTAGACCTAATAGGCCGGCCTATTTATAAACATATATTTTTTCTATTATTGAATATGAAAAAAAATCTATCATATTCTTATAATATGACTTAATCATATTAAAAAAAATATGTTTCTCATTTATCTATCACTACCTTAAAAATATAGTCAGACATTCTTCTTTAACTCTTCATTTCTTTGTCTTTGTCTCATCTAGACACCTACCCTTTATCTTTTTGTCTATTGTAAAATGTCTATTACTTTTTTTTTCTCTTGTTATATCACTTCGATCTTTGTAAAATAGTATTTTTTTTAGTTACTTATATAATTCATCTTCTTTTATATTTATTTTGGTTGTTTTAATCTTAAATGACTACAAAATATTGTTTCTCGTATTTCTTGTTAATAACTTAATTAATTATCCCGTATAAATATGTAAAGTTTTTTTTTTCTTTGTTTCAAGTAAGCCCATAAACAGACTTTTAAGTCAGACCAAACTTTTAAAAGGGCCAAACCGAACTTTAGAAAAAAAAAGTTTATGACAAGTAATGGGCCTAGATTAGGGCCGAATAATTTAAAAATAGGTTAAACTTATTTAAACTAAAAAACTATTCAGCTTGACCCATTTCCATCCGTAACCGTAACACCCATTTATTCATCTATATAAGGATAATTAATAGTGTCGTATCTTTTTTTAGCAACTAAATTTGGATGAAAATTATGGTATTTTTGTTTATGATGTGAAAAAATGCAAAAGCACAAAAAGGGGAGGGCGGTGTGTGGTATTGCAATAATCAATTATTGAAGTGAATATTCTACTACAGGAAATAACTTGGCCAATAGGTTTCTTTTGTGTCCTTGGGACAAAGGTAAACAAAAGTTTATTAGGTAAAATCATCACATCATGTAAATATACTTATTGGTCAATTCATTCACGGCTAGAAAACTTTCAAAGTAGACACTCTCACACACATGCATGCATGTGAATAGGGCAGTTAGATCAACTTTCGTTCAGACAAATCTGGTAACAACCTTAGTTCTCCGCCTAAAATAACTACCTTGTTTTCCCTTATATAAATAGTGAGGCCTTCAAGCTTAGTTCTCTGTCACACTCTCTCTTTGTCTTAGACTTTGTCCTCTTTCTTGTAACCTAAGAAAACAGGTCATAACAATATGGCTTTCACCAGACGCACATTGGTGTTGCTAATTATCTGCTTCATCTTTGTACAAGAGGTAAAATTCCTCCCTATGCCATATGTTTCAGTGGAATGAAAACCCTCTGTCTCCTTTCACTAATATTTTGATGAGTGTGATTTCATTCATAACCATCCATGATTCTTCTCTAAACCAATTATACATGTGGCACAGTTGTTTCAGTTGGAGATCTATGGTGGAAATCAACACATGGTTGCTGCCCAACCTATAGGTATGGGAGTCATTTTAACATTTTATATGTTAAAGATTATTCTCTTCATTTTTTTTTAAATTTTAATTCATGAATTGTTATCCTACGTTAGTGGTGTTACAAGTTATAGCTGAATAAATGATGAGTAAATGTGGCACTTGCGGGTGCAGATTGTGGAGGGAAGTGTGCGTACAGGTGCAGCAAGGCAGACAGGCATGGGATGTGCATAAGGGCATGCAGCAGCTGCTGCCAGAGGTGCAACTGTGTCCCTCCCGGCACCGCCGGCAACCGCGATGTCTGCCCTTGCTACGCCACCCTCACCACCCACGGAGGAAGGCTCAAGTGCCCTTGATCACTCTCATCTCATCATCACTACTTAGTGCCTATTCATCATCTCATGATCATCCATGTGCATTATATGCAAGCAAGTTAATTACCAATAAATATGTGGTAATAAATATGCATGGTTGGGATTAATTGGGAGAAAATAAGGCTAATTAAGCACAAAGTGGCTAGCCTTGTCCGCTAGCTATATATAATCCCCGGGGGGGTGGGGGGATGAGTGACCAATTATGAGATCTGATTTGGTTTTCTAATGCTCCAATATTTGGGCAAAAATATTAATCTTGGTATTGCTCCAAGTTGCTAGCTAGTTCTATTTAAATCAACAAGTTGCAGTTATCAAGCTATCTTATCTCATTTATAAATATGAATTCAATTTGTATGCGGTTATCAAGTTTAATTTGTATGCAGTGTAAAATTTATCTGCGTTGCCATCCAAAATTTTAGAATTAAATCACATACATTAGTCAAAAAGTAAGGAAAGTTCAACAAACCTGCAATCAACTACGAAAATTCTAAAAAGTTACAATTTCGAATCCGAAACATAAATGTGAGTGTTTGTCGTCGAGTACTTATTCAATTTGCTTGATGGTGAGTGTTTTGTTGTCCTTCGTTCAATGGTGATTTTAGTGAAATTCAAGGAGAGATAAATAGACAACACTGCTAGTTTTGCAAAGGAGATGTGGAGTAGCGAGCGATTTATTTATCATGTGTATAGATACACACGTAATAGGGGAGTTAGTGAACATGAAAGACAAAGGTTGTTTGGGAGTTATTGTGTAAGCCCAGTCGTATAAATATGAAGATAGATGTATAATGGATGCTAAGAGGGTGTTCATGTAACAAAAATGTTATACTTTTATAAGACAAAAACACATCAAAATTCTAAGTCCAATGGTAAAATTGTTGCCTTATAACTCAAAAAGGGCAAGATTTCAAATCCTAAAAATAATTTCTCTGCTTCTAAGATAAAGTGTGTACTCTATCAAGGTGAGTGTCAACATAGGTATGTGCCCGAACATAGGTATGTGCCCAATAACATTTTTCTATCCAAATTAATGAACTGCTATCCATTAGCCTTATCATACAACTTCAAAGAGGAATGTCATTACGTAGACAGTAATCGATGTTTAAAACGAAAGACTAATAATTTGTTTCTTTCTCTTTCAACTATGCCTATGAATGTCTTCTTTTGAACGCAACATATAACGCTTCTCATTTCAAAGGAAGCAACGAGTTCGGAACACCGTAAGACTATCACCTCTTATGCGAGCGTGTGTCCCTTTGGTATCCCCAGGATCGCTTGTTTAAAAAGGTCCAATGCAAATAAGAAATAAGAAATCAAATATGAAGAAATACTAACCAAAATATGGTATAAATTCTTTACAACTAAAGAGTTTCAAAGTTTGAATTATTAGGAAATCAAAGACCAACCACTATTTGCATCCCCACATGACATTGTTTGCAGATAATCTGTCTCCCAAAAGGAATCACATGGAACACTCCTAGTTCATGGCATATTTCTGGGTCCAAGAATGGGCAGTATTCTCATATTTGGCTCTGTCAGACTTGTACATTTGAGCGATCTCAGGCATTAGAGGGTCATCCGGATTAGGATCTGTGAGCAGGGAGCAAATAGACAGCAGCACCTGCAACAAAATTGCATTGTCAATGTAAGTCTAATTACATACACATCTACTGCCATGGCATGTGAGTCTCACTACCATAATCAGCTAAGATGGTTAAGCATTA
Organism: Nissolia schottii; assembly: GCA_003254905.1. Taxonomy (NCBI): domain Eukaryota; kingdom Viridiplantae; phylum Streptophyta; class Magnoliopsida; order Fabales; family Fabaceae; genus Nissolia; species Nissolia schottii. The sequence continues at coordinate 52,027 of QANU01064415.1, forward strand.
CTGCACTGCTACAACTATTCTGAATTAGTGTGTGGTTATACGATTCATTAGGTAGATAGTGCACATATTATATAAATAAGTCCAAATGACCATTGTAACTCATCAGTCTATAGTAATATTTGATGAGCTTGGTTCATTGTGGAGTTTTCTACTCATGACTTGAAATAAGTAAAATTTTGTATTCTATCATCCATAGACGAAGATACAAGGATCTAGTTTAAAAACTGCTCTGTTCCAAGGGATCAATAAAAAATTGAGGTAAGGAAAGGAGATTAATCCAAGGCAGAAGTAGTGAATGCAAAACACTATACCTTGGAAACTGTAAGAGCAGGGCTCCACTGCTCTTTCAGAATGTCAAGGCAGATACTTCCATTGTTGTTGATGTTCGGGTGAAAGACCTTAGTTTTAAAAGAAACCTGCACAAATTAAAAAACAAAATTATTTTCAAAAGTTACACTGATTTTCCTTTTCCAAAGAAACACAAATAATAGTATGTAAGACAATGGCCGAGGAAAATGAGTTTCTTTCTAAAGGAGGCAAAGGAAGAAAGGAAGGCTCAGAGATCACGTCTAAATATTATCTTCACATCTAAAGACAAATGATTGAACTCAGTGTCACGGTATACCAACCACATGGGAATACCACACAACAGAATGAAATCCGTATAACTAGCACTGAACACAAAACTATAGATAAATATTATAGACAAAGTTATTATTTCAAAACTGATCAAGGTAGTATTATTCCATTGTGTTGATTTAGGCCTTCAAGAAATTTAGCATAAATAATTACCTTCGGTGGCTTGAATGGATAGTCTGGTGGGAAGTGAATGTTCACTAGGAACACACCACCAGCATAAGGACTGTCTGCTGGACCCGTAATTGTTGCTTGCCAATGAAACATATCATCACCAACAGGGCCTGCACACAAGTTGAAGATATAACAGTCCTGAAAAATTTTCTGCACAAAACAAAGAACCTCAAGGCATGCTTGCCACAGATATATATCCTCGTATGTCATATCTCATTCATGTACACTATACTTTTGGGGTTTGGCTATATGAGCCAACAGTCAAAAGTTCAAAACCACTTCAAATCCCTATATAGCTCTTCTTCCATTATGAACCAAAGCTTTTTGCCCTCTTTAATCCTTTGCAAATATCATCTACCCCCGCTACATGCACAGTGCTGATCCTTACCTTCTCGTTACCTTCTTACATTCTCTAAGAGTACCCTCACAGTTTGACAACGAGCAATGGTGTACAAGCCATAACCATTTTAAAAACAATTCCCAGTTTCTCACCCACCGTAACTTCAATTCAAACAAATATAAATTAATTCAACAAATAAACTCGTATTTTGTCCAATCATAAAAGAAGGAATTCATATCAAATAATCAGCTGAGAGAATTTGGATCATTCAGCAAGTCACAAAAAACATCAACAGAAAAAGAAAAAGAAAAGAAAAGAAAAAAAAAAGAGGATAAAACAAATTTAGACTTAACATGCATTGCATGGATTACAAAGGAAAAAATGAAGAGAGAGACGGAATGAGTGTTCAAACAAACAAACCAGCGCTGCATGAGGCAGGAGAATCCTTCTGCAGGTCCTTCAACTCCTTATTGATGCGTTTCGAAGCCATCGCGAGTACTCAAAGTTCAACAACACACGAAATTGGGGCTTCTCGATCCTAAAATGTTCACATCAAAATGAAAAATTGCGATTCCGTCAGTTTAGCAAACACGATGAAGAAAAACAGAGAGAAGAAACTATCAAAAAAGAAAAAAACTGCGTAACAGAACAAGGGCATGATGATACTATTGAAAAAGACGGTAACATTGGCGGCATTAAGGCGAAGAGGGACAAATGGAGGAGGGATTTGGGGAAACCTTGAAAGCTCGTGGCACCGGGTAGGGTTTTGAGAGGAATTGAGGTGCGATGAGGGTTTAGGAACGAGAGTGTGTGTGAGTGGAGGAAAGAGAGGGTGTCATTCTTTGCTTCTTATAGTAACAGCTTTCGGTCATTCGGGGGTGCTTGCTTTGCTTGCCATGCACGTGAGCAGCGCCTTCCCCTGCACAACGCCCCTTTTCCAAATTAGGTTCATTCAAAATTGAAAAAACAAATACATTTCATTCATTCTAATTTTTCAAAAATGGATTGGATTGGACAAGTTAAATGCGTGGGGGATGTTAAAGAGTGCATTAGGGCATTGTGTAAGGAATTAAGACTGAAAATCTTTTATTCAAAATTAAAATTTTTAAAGTTTTAATGCATTAAAAGTTGTAAAAACTTTAAAAACTTATTATTTGTAATTCTTTAACCAATATCCACATTTGGTATAAGGTAGTATATTTAGATTATCGATAATCTAACTTTTAAATTACTTAGTAATCTACGTTGATATGTTTGGTAATTTGGTAATCCACGTTGCCTTTATAGTGATAATGTAATAATAAAAATAATAATAAAATTAATAACAGTAATAAGAATAATAATAAAAGTAATAATAGTAATAACAATGACAATAATAATAGGCAATGTATATTATCTCGTAATCTATTTTATATATCAAACAAGGTAATATAAATTCTCAATTACATGATTTGTACATATCAAACACAATAATGTAACATTACTAGTAATTTAACAAATGATAATCTTTTTAAAAGTTAATCCAGATTACCTATAATTTTAGAGGCAATGTACCAAATGCTCTAATAAGACATTGGTTAGCAAAACCGTTAAAAAAATTGATATAATATAATTAAAATTGATTAATATTTCATAATGTATTTTTTATTTTAACATCATCGCCTGTCCATTTCAAATGACCAATACCTAAGTTCAATGCTTTTGAGAGGAAGTTTTGTATTGCAGCAATTATCTATCTGTCACAAAACCACCTTATTTTAAATTGACAAGTAAAATTTAAAATTTGAAATCATAAATCAAGTGATTGCAGTTTTATATATAAAAATAGTTAGTTTGTCTCTCTTATTTACCTCTTATTTATTTATAGCTTTCCATCTCTGTTTAGCTGAAATCTTTCATTTAACAATTTGAGCTGTGTTGCTCCATTGATGATGCTGAAGGAGCTTCACCTCAATGAACGAGTAGAAGCTCTGCACCTTCGTGGAATGATGTTGTCACTCGTGTTTGGTTTCATGCACACAAAAAAAAAAAATAGTAAAACATAGGTGTCAAGCTGCTCCTCTTTTAGTTCATTGTTATTGTTGCAGTACATCCAATTTCAAATGCAATGTGAAAGGCTCAAGAAAGAGAACGACAACATGCCAATTGATGACATTCTCTCTCTCATATTTGATCAACTAACTAATTAATACAGTATTTTGGGAACTTGAAAAGGGAGGATATCAACTCAATAAACTGCACTGAGTTGATAGGTAAACAAAGTTTGTGCCTTTGCTGAAGCTTAAAAAGTAAGAAAGCAAGAAAGGTATTTGACAATGGGAAGGGAGATCTTACCTAAGGTTTATGTTTGGTGTCACATCTCATAGAATGCCTCTCTTCGTTAATTTTCTTTGCCTTCATTCTTTTTCATTTCCACTCCCAAATTTGTTTTAAATCCTCTACAGGTGGCTTCTCCGGTATATCCACAACCAATCAATTAACAAAATAAATTTCGCAAGAATTGTAACGGGGATCAACAATCAGAAATTCAAAGTGAGTTTGCATCGTCTAGTGTACTTTTTAAGTAGCATAACTCAAATATCAAGTAATACTATTAAAACTTTATTTTTTAAATTCAAGTCAATTTTCACAAAGCTTCATTTTCATAAACCAATAACACTGAGTAGACAGAAAATTGATGTTTTATATTTTTAGGACGCTTCATTTTTATAAACCAACAACGTTGAGTAGACAGAAAATTGATGTTTTTTTCTTCCCATTACTATAATATTTCATTGTACATCATACAAAATATTGAAAAGAAAAAAATGACTTTTAAATTCTGCCAAATTGGTAATCGAAGACAATAATTGGTTGTCTTACAAGCTATTCACAATGATTTTCGCGATAGCTACTTTCAAAGTCACAAACCAAGGCAAAGGCAAAATTCTCTAAGTATTTTACAAAGGGCATTATTTATCAACATGTAAAATCAGCACAAACCATTGAGGTACAAGAAAATTCACAACAGTACAAATCCCGAACTATCAAAGTCCGAGAAGAATTGGGTACAAGCATGAGGGATAGGGAATAACTTCTCTATACCTCAAATTTCTCCTTAAGTGGTAATTCCGATTTAAAATGGGATTTCCATTTGATTGAGGCCAAATTTTAATGAAGGATAAGTCATCAATTTGCAGGCGACACGTGATATCTCTTGCCATGGATTAAAGAACACATAGACACTTCATTAAAGAACTATTTGCATTTGAACTTTCTTTAATACCACTTTCAAAATATGCACTGTAATTCTTGCTACTTAAATATATGTTCAGTCATTAGTAAATAATAATTTAACACCTCTACCAAACTATCCTTAAATTTATCGGATCAATGAAGTTTGAAAAAACAACATATGGAACATGCCCATTTATCAAATTTAGCAGACTCACATACCCATTCTCTCAGATTCAAACAAATTACCAAAAATATCTTAGAATTTTTATTTTAAACTCATTCCAAATGCACCATTGATTGGCAACATGCTCATATCATAAATTCTAGAAAAGGAGTGACTTTTTTCTTTTTTATGTATTTCCTTTAACCAAAACTCACATTCCCAATTTTTCATCTATCAAAACTCACATATTCATCTGTTAAATTCAAACAAAAAGCTAAAAAAATCAGAGAAATATTTCATTTTTAAATTGATTCCAAGCTCACCACTTATTAGCACCACGGTTATAAGACTTTTAAAGAGAAATAAAATACATAAAAGTCTGATTATGATGTTGCAAATTTGAGAAAGTTTTTCGTTACTTATTACCTCGTCTAACAATGGAAGGCCGAAGAAGAGTTTCATTCGGCACAAATCGCAACCAAGGCAAGTTTTCTCATAGCAATTCACAGTTGGGTACCTTCTTTCTCCGCATGCAATTGGGTTTTAAACAGATTCCAAATGCACCACTTATTAGCAACACGCTCATTGCATAAATGATAGAAAAGGCATACCTTTTTCTTTTTTATGTATTTCCTTTAACCAAAACTCGCATTCCCAATTTTCCATCTCTCAAATTCGGTTAACTCACATATCCATCTCTTAAATTCAAACAAAACGCCAAAACATCAAATAAATATTTCATTTTTAAATTGATTCCAAACTCACCACTTTTTAGCACCGCAATTGTAAGATAAAGGTATATGACAAAGTTTTTGGTTACTTATTACCTCTTCTAACAATGGAAGCCTGAAGAAGAATAACATGCGACATAAATTGCAACCAAGACAAGTTTTCTCACAGCAATTCTCAATTGGGCACCTTCTTTCTCCGCATGCAGTTCGATCACCTTCTTTCTCCACATGCAGTTAGGTCACCTACTTTTCAATTGTGGTTGGTGTTGTCGAAATAATCCTTTTATGATGAATCAAGAGAAAATAAAAGTTAATAATCGTTTTAATCCGCTTTCATCCTTGGACTTTTCACCAAGGTGAACACCAACCCACACACACTCTTTCATAGTTAAGTGCCAACCAATCAGACATGGGTACATTCGTGTCAAACTAATCAATTATCTTAGTAAATTTGAAAAATAAATCATGCAAAANATTATTGAAGAACATCTTCTGGGCTTTATTTGCAATATTTTTTTTTCTAGATGCAACTAAAAATTATTATATCCTTATTGTATATGTACACTATCATACCGTTGTAGGGCCAATAGGTCACCTCCAATCCATTGGATATTTAATCAGATATAAAAAATAATTACCATTGGATTAGGAACTGGGTCGAGTTGGAATAGGCCCAACAAATAAGCAGCTCTCCTTCCCCATCCTCTCCAGTCTCCACCAATACCTCTGAAGTCGGCGTGACTGCATAGCAATGTCAGCATGCCGTAGGTGCGTGGTTCTCTGGCATCGATGAGCATCGGCCTTCCACCTTCACCACTCTACAACAGACTGGCGTGTTCTTATTTGATGGTGGTCTAGGATAGGCTCGCCGGTGAAGATCCATTGTTGACGAACTTACCAAGTTCTTCCCTGTTCCACAATCATTATTTTCATTAAAGAATAATAATGATTATTTTTATTAACCACTAATGAAAAACAATAATATTAATTGATTTCCCCATTGCCTTTCTAATTTTTACTGTTTAACATACAACCTACGTGTCAACACACGTTCTCAGAGCACCTCCTTCTGACACATAACGAAATGTCACGTCCTTATTTGAGGCAAGGTCTATCCAACTATGGAAACAACATTAGGGGTGGGAATAGGTCAGACGGCCTGTTTGACAAAGAAAGATCTGTTTTAGTAAACAAGCCAGGTCTAAGCTATTATGAAAGTCTGTTACGCCTGTTAGGCCTGACCTGTTTAAAAAATATAAACTCATTTCACCTTCAATAAAGACTAAGATAGCTGGTCTTTTTGTAATATTATATGTAATTATATTTATTAATATAATTATGTTATTTTAATTTTGTTTGTTGTTCACCTCTTATTCTCTTAGCCTCACATCACAATTCATAAGCAGCGCCTTCTCTTGTCTCGTTTGCATTCCGGGCTTCTTCTCGTCCCTCATTCATCTTCGGGCTCCGGCGGCTGCTGTCTGCATCCGGTTGCTGCTGTTCTCTTGTTCGGTTTCTGCTTCTGAGCTGGCGGAGACAGCTGCTGCTGAGAGGAGGTGCTTGAAGAAGACGCAGGTTAGCTCTTATTCTTTGCTCGTATCTCATTCTCCCATTCAATTGCTTTTTCAACGATGTTTGGGTTTTTTGCCATTGGTCTTTGGTTGCATAATACCTTGTGGGTTCAATGCTCAGTAGCTTTTTGATAAAATGCTTCAGTTAAATTTGAGCATAGGACACCGTGATAAAGGTGCCTTTGCTAATCTAATACTGAGAAATATCATTGCTTTTACCATATAGTGTTAACATTGTAGTTATCACTTAGGAGAGAGGTCTGGTGAAAGACACCATGGTGAATTGGTGATGGTGATAGTGATGATAGCAATGATAGATGAGCCATGTTGATAATGCTAGTGGAGATATGGTAGGTTATATCTTCTATTTAATCACCTGAAGTTTTCTTCTTTTACCTTCTTCCAAAGCTTTAAGCTTAACATTGTGTGCTAGTTTATTAAGTGTTAATATTTCATCTAGTAAGTGTATATATCATGTTTGATCAAATGTGTCAGAATATTTAGAACATCATCTTTATATGTTTTTTTTAATAGGAAACTACCAATTAACTCATCCTCATTGGTTGGTTACAGGAGTCGAGAATGAAAGTCTTTGTGGTGTTTTTTTAATTGTAAGCTCGTATAATTTTGGAATCCGTACCTTTGAATCACTTGTGAAGGTATGATTTGGGTGTCCTTTACATTTTGAATCCTGTTATATGCCTCCTCCCCTCTGCAATGAAATTCCTTCTTGATTAACTATCCTTGTTTCTTGCTTCAATTATCACTACGTAAACGCAAACACTACATAGAAACATAGACACTCAAGTTGAATTACTCTTCCTTTCTAATTTGTGTGCTTCCTTGAGGCTACTTAATTCTTTTAAACTTGTTTTCTCTTTAAATGGAGAATGAGGGTATCATCTTTTGGGAAGAATTAAAGCTTTCTTAGGTATATTTTAGCTAAACAGTTGTTCTTAATTACATGGAAGAGATTCCCTAATCTATAGTGTTTGTGAGATACTCATGGTCATTTTATTTATTTTGGCTTTTGTGACTATGCTCTGAATGTACTTCACATTCTCCATTTTAATTTTGTATTCAATCATTCTCCACAAAGAGACTCCTAATCTACAACATTTGTCTTTCATCTTGTTTCTATGCCATTACAGAACATGTGAAGGCTATCAAACAATAACATGCAGTAGTAATAATAGGCCAAAGTAATAGTTTTTTTCAAATAAAAAAATACCAAGCAGGCCTATTAGGCTTCAAGCTAGGTCAGGCCTCCCAAACAGGTAAGGCCATACCTAAAAAAAAGCTTATAACAGTTAATAGGTCAGGCTCAGGCCAATAATTTACGAAACAGGCCTGACCTATTAAGGGTCCGGTCTGGCCTGTTCCCACCCCTAGTTGGCATCTTATTTTTTGCAGTAATATACAAGAGAGAATGATTTTTAAATTTTTTTTATTGGTTGTGTTAAGTTTTGTTTTGTTTTCTACTATTATTATTATTATTATTGATTACATGAAAAAGTTTTTAATTTTTTTTAATATGGTTGAGAAGTGAGGTAAAACATTATTATGTTTTCTTTTATATAAGGATTTTTTAAGGTGAAGTCCCCCAGTTTAGAGAATAAAGTGAAAGAATTCATATTAGAGAATTTAAAAATCTCTCTACTTTTACGGTGAATGACGTCTATAAAACTCATCTCAGTAGTTAGAAAATTGGACTAGATAATTAAGGCATGTTTAGGGAAACAAATTTTTAAATTTTATTTCATTTATAAATTAAATATTACTAAATGGGTTTAATTTTATTTGGATAACCTTTTAAATGTGTTAGTATGTGATTGAATGAAATTTTGAATAGATTCTAATTAAATCTATTAAATATTGTGTTGGGTTGTTTTAAAAACTAGGGAATGATTTCATTTATAAATCCTACAGGATTTGTTTTGTAAATCATTCGAGTTAAGGGTGCGTTTGTTTGCGCTACTTTTTAGAAGCAAAAGCAACAATAGAAGCAATAGCAGAAGTAGATGCATAAGATCATTTTGATTTTGGGCAAAATTGTAGAAATACTTATTTTTAGAATTAAAAGTTGTTAAATTATTTGGATGTTACAGGTAAAAAAAGTACTATTTTATATAAAACTATAATTAAAGATATAAAAACTCACTTATACAAAATTATTTTTACTTCACAACCAATATTAATGTGAACAAAATAAAAATTTCTTCATATTATTTTTTTCATTAAACCTAATTTAATTACATTTATAATTAATAAAATTAAAAAATATCAATTAAAAGAAAACCAACAAAAATAATCGTGATTACAATGACATGAGGAACTAGCGGTGTAGAGGCAGCTTTTAGAGTGATTAATTTTCACAACAATAGTTTTGCTTAGAAAGTAACTTCTATTGATAATGAATAATGAGATTAGTCAAGATTATCATAATTTTTTCATTAGATTAACTTTATTTATATCACTCATTATTTATTAACTCAGTTATGTACTATACGTGAGGACGCCGGTTTATATTCTAGTTAGATATAACAAAAGTTAACGACTGAAAAATAACTTCCTTCAATAAAAACTATGGTCATGCTTAATGAGAATGCTCACATCAGTTTACCTATGTGAAGATTTGTTGAATCTTGACATTCCAATCCTAAAAAGCATGTTAGAAATAGTTCAAATAAAAGTTCCACTTCCACATTGTTTTCCACTAGCTAAAACTACCTTAGAATCTATTTCATTGATTAAATTGCCAAGCCCCAAATTCATAGCCAAACGAAGGCTAAAGATAATGCCCCACAATTCTGCCAAGAACAGTTGCCCAAATTAGTAGCATATTTCAAATAAAATCTACAACCATTCGAATTCACCTTGTTGAACACAGTCTATGAGCATGACAAGAGAAGGAAAGATTTAATCATGTAGGGATACTTGAAGCAGTTATTATCATTAAAAGAAATTAGACAATGCAAGTAAGAATGATAAATTCCTCAACTCCAATTTTAAAAAAATGTATTATTCTTGAGAGGTGTGTGGTTCACAAAATTATTTTTATTTTAGAAAATACTATTTGCAAGAATGTTATTCTTAAAAAAAAAAATTTCCATGAATATGACTTCGAGGCATTTGATTATAAATTGAATTGTAAGCAATATTCTTGAGAATATGATATATTTAAAAAAAAAAGCTCATAACAAAATAAAATATATGTTAGAGGTAGTTCAACATCAATTGACAACATAGTCGTGATAGTTCGACGTTGGCAATGGAGTATTGATCAATGGTGGTTTGATGTCGATCAACAGTGGTCTGACATCGATTGACAGTGATCAAATGTTAATCGGAAATGGTTACAGTTGCCTAGCATCTGGCAACTGTGGTCGAATGTCGGTCGGCGGTGATCACCAACAACAATGGTCCGGCATCGACGACATTGACGTCAACGATAATGGTCCAACATCGATCAACCACGGTTTGACCTCTATTGACGGTGGCTCGTATACGACATAAAATTTTTATCACCACAAGTGCTAGATAAAAAAGTTATTCTAAATGCAAATGATGCATGTATATGCAAAAGTAACTTTCTATCGTTATTTTGTGAGGGAAGCGTACATCTTAAACATTACATACAGGACAAGAGAGAATTGCATGATTTCGAGAGAGAATTCTAATTAATTTAGAGACCTAAACCTAATTTGAGAATTGGATATAGCTTAGTTTACCCCCAGAAAAATAGAATAAAATAAAATTGATCCCCTTCCTTGTTCCTTGTTGGTAAAAAACATACACAGATTATGCAACTTATATTTTCGAGATTGAAGAATCCCATTTTCTACAGTTTCTTTCACCACCATGGGCGACAGAAGAAAGAAGCACCGCCATCTAAACGACACTCCCACTTCCTCGTCTTCCTCTCCTTCCTCCGCATCCCAATCCCAATCCGACTCCGACTCCGACTCCGACTCCGACCGCTCTTCCAGGCGCCGCCGCCGTCGCCGCGAAAAGGATCGGAGCAGAAGCTCGAGGCGCGAAAGGGAGAGCAGGAGAAGGGAGAAGGAGGATAGGAGGAGGAAGAAGAGAGACAGAGACAGGAAGTCGAGGAGAAGCAAGAAGAGGCTCCGCGATTCTGATGGCTCCGAGTCTTCGGAGGACGAGGAGGAGAGCTTGCATAGGGTTCAGCCTGAAGCCGTGGTGCGTGAAATCATGACCGAGTTTCCCAATGTTGGCAACGATTTGAAGCTGGTATGAAATTGCATCGTTTTATTTATTTATTTATTTTTATATTTTAATTTTCTTCTGCAAGTTTAATTGATTGATAGTGTTTGACTTGTTCAGTTTATGTTTTATAGCACTATATGCTGTTCTTGAGAGTCATGAACTCTCTAGGCTTGATGTTAAGTGTTGCTTGGGTTCTGTATAAATGTAAATGTCTTTGTTTGAAGATGAACTTGAAAGTGGCAGTGCTATGTGACTTCCAGGAATTTTGATTTGGTGTTTCTATGAAGCTATAGAAGAATAATGCTCGTTTGAGATTCTACGAAATTGAATTGCCACACATATACCTATGTAAGGAAATCATAAAGGCCGATTCTTTGGTTGGTGCTGTAAGGCTGTAAGCCCTACTCTACCTCTCCACAAATGAAATTTTCAGCTGGCAAATCTCTGTTATGGACTCTCTGTATTGGTCTTTAGCACCGTCCCTAGAATTGAACCTGAGAAAATATGTTGCTTAGTCCAGGGCCCAAGTAAAATATTGCTCTCTTTCTGCTCACCTTTACAATGCATATACATATATACTCGCACGTGTGTCTTCGATTCTTAGTAGTCTTGTTGTTGGTGTAGCTCTTGCAAATGATTGATGATGGACAAGCTGTTGATATAAAGGGTATATCAGAAAGATCTCTCATGAAGCATCTGAAGAAGCTTTTCCTTTCATTAAATCTTAAGGAAAATGGAGATAGGGTTTTCTTACTTCCCTCTAAAGCGTGCCCCACTTTGGATGTTGTTGGCCCTCTAATTCACTCTTATATGGATCCTATAAAAGACCAAGCTGATCCTTCTGCAGCGGTGCCAGAAGCAAGTCCAGTTCCTGTAGATGTGGGGAGTGAGCAGATGGTTGATGACCATCAAACAGGAAATGCGGAGGATCATTCTGTTGGTCCCCGAAAAAGGTGATAATTTTTTCTGTCATTTTGATGTCATTTGATTTTTTTTTTTTTTTTGGTGTAATCCTTTCCTATTTATTGCCTTCTTTGTTCAACAGGATGATTGGGCCTGCAATGCCATCAGCTGAATTACTCGCTGCTGCCGCCAAATTAACAGAAGCGCAGACTGAGCTCAAGTATGGACTCATTTAAGATTTTATTTATCATATTTCGTGGTCCAATTGTGTCTATCAATCCACATTAGATGATACTTCATGATATTTTTAAACTAATGTCCATAGAGAAGCTGAATTGGACGACGATACTGAACTATTTATAGGACCTGCACCACCTGCCATGGTTTCTGAAGCAGAATCAGCTAATGAAGCAGAACGTTTTGAAGAGGTATTTAATCCCAATAGTCATTGATCGGGATTTTGTTCTATCTTCAAATATTTAAATAAAATCCTTGGATTTAAATACTGTTGTATGGTAATTCTAATTACCAGATTGGATTTTATTTGCACAAAATGAAAATAATTTCAGCTGAAGGGAACTGTTCTGTTGATCCAGATTATTGTAGTGACATCTCACTTCAATTTATAAGATTTTTTACTCGTATTGTAGTGGCAGAATTAAATTTTGGATATTAATATGTAATTGAAAATGGAGGTCTAAGTTATCACCTGTATATTTCTCAGGTCAACAGGATCATGGAAGTTGAGTCTGACAGCCCCTATGATGTGCTAGGAGTTAACCATATGATGTCCAGTGATAACATAAAGAAAAGGTATGATCTCCTTTATAAGCTTCTATAATTATTTTTGGTACATTACAAGCTTCAACAATTGAAAGAAAGGAATTACAGTTTCTGGTCGTTTTTTTTGACGACGAAATTTTCTAATAAACTGATTCAGCTTTGTCATCCACATAGCATGATTGATTTTTTGCCTGAATGATTCTTGTCTTTTGCTGCTTATTGTCCCACAGAAGTGGAAGTTTGCAAATTCTTGTGGAAATCCTTGTAAAATTCTATAGTTTATGCAACAATGACTAAAGATGCTGAGCTTTAACCTCTAGGTGGGACCAGCTATATGGATCAAATGACCACTTGTTTTTCTATTTTTTTTAAAATGTCCCTTAGGTATTGGAAGATATCACTTTTGGTTCATCCAGATAAATGCTCTCATCCTCAAGCCCATCAAGCATTTATTAAGCTAAATAAAGCTTTCAAAGAGTTACAAGATCCAGAAAAGGTGAGTCGCTAAGAGGATGATTCATATTATCTCTGTGCAGAGAATGCTTCTGATGTGAGGTAGCCGGTAAAGTTTGATTGCATCAGGGCATGATGAATTGTCAAATGATATTTGATATTTTGTATGCAATCCTCTTTTGTACTCTTTTGTCTTCTAATAAAATTCATTTTTCTATCAAAAGAAAAAAGGATATTTTCATGCAATCCTAATTTATGGGTTGATTATGATTTGAAAAGAAATCACTAAAAGTGGACATGTTTAGAGGTCTAGCTGTCCATTCAACTATTTGGGTTATTTTATCTAAAATTGATTTGATTTTAGAGGGTTGTCTTGATCTGAGTGAATCTTATTTACTCTGATGGCAGTCCATGCACAATCAGAGCAACAGGAGTGAAATTTATTTGTTTCATCTAAAATGATGATGAACTCTCTATTGTACTTGAGAGATTCTAGTATGTGAAACCATTTGTGTTTTGAAAATACACATGCAAGAAGTTCTGTGGTTGAAGGAACTACAGCAGTTAGTAATTTAGTGTGGCATAGCTGAGATCTTTGAAAATGGTTTTAGCAGTTTCTTGCACTAGACTCACATTTGTTACTTTCATTCATTTGTATGTTTCTAGTGAAGTCATCTGTCTGATCATATTTAGCAAAGGAAAAGCGGTTTTTCACATTGAAATTGGGAGTTAAATATATCTTGTTTGTTTTTTTCCTCACCCTATCATATACTTTCCTTTTGCCTTTTTCCCGTATACAAATTCTTCAATATTGAATGCTGTTTTGTTTTGTTGTCTAATTTTGTTTTCTAAAGATGATTTATTCTCATGTTTGACGTATAGTTTATTGGATACTTTGTTTAATCCCTATTTTATTTTATATCTTCAATGCAATGTTCTTCAAGTTTTTATTGACATGATGATCTTGTGTCCTCTTTGTAGAGGAAAGCGATGGATGATAAAATCAAACTCAAGCAAGAACAGGAGGATATGAAGGTAACTAGAACTTACTCGTCTGGTATATATTGGTAAAACAGTTTTGGATATCAATATCTTGAGTGACTGCAGGCTGAACTTAAAGTGATGCGTGAGGCTGCACTGTGGAGAAGATCACAAGGTGAGTTTCTGTAATGTGGAGGGTTTATGTTAAGTCTGTTCAGGTCACTTCCCTGCATAACATGCTTTAATATAATGATGAGGGATATCAGGTGTAAGGAAAAAAGTGGAGTGAAATTTGTGAAAACTGAAAGCACCATGTATGTTGACAAACTAGTCCCTAGGGTTTAAAGGAGGGAGCTTTGCTTTTCTTCTTCTTAATTGTGATGATCTAGCTTTTTTGCCCAGTGTTAGTATTCCTGATTGATTGTTGTATGACCATTGAGTTTGGAAAATTGGTCTGGCATGAACAAACATGCCCCTCTTGCTTTCAATTGGGCAAAACCCTTCCCTTATATAAATTTTAGTTCTACTTATCTTCTTAAAGGCCGAAAGGCATGGCTTAAGGTGCTAGTACTTGAGAACTTTGTTATCTTATTGCTATGAAATATGTGACAGGAATATCAATGGAGGGTGATGACGTGCTTCTGGCAGAGACAGAGGTTAAAGTGGAGCCAAAAAGAGATGAATGGATGACAACACTGCCTCCGGAGAGGAAAGTAAGTCTTGTTTCAGGAATTAGATCTGATGATTTGGCTCACTTCTCTTGTTTTTTAGTTAATTTGTTTGGTGTGCAGTCCTTTTTAGCTTGTAGCCAAAAGTGGGAAAACATTAACTCTAGAATGGAGTTGCAGATATTTCAGTTTGTTTACATGACAATAAGACTGTTTATTTTGCTTATGATGACCAATTATTTCATGCATTTATGTATTTTAGCCTGGTATGACTATGCAATCGACCAAGTTTAGTCGGGGTACAAAGGAAGGTCGAGGAGATACTAGTATTTGGACAGACACCCCTTCTGACAGGGCTCAGAAAGCAAAGATGAAGTATGTATTCTCTTCCATCTGTGAATGCTTTGGTTGATCAATTTCCTTTCCTTTAGTCTGTTTGGTCCACTCGACAAATTGTAGAGCTTTATAACAGTGGTGTTTGTGTGGCAGTTATTTAGAAGCATACAATGAGGCTACTGCACTTGCCTCCAACGAGGACGAAAAGAAAAGGGCTAGTGCGGATGCAGATTTGGTGGACAAATACAATAAAGCAAAACGATCAAAAACTTTGGTGCAAAAGCATCAAGAAGAGGTTGCTAGCAAGTCCAAGAAAAAATCCAAGCAGCCATCAGAGAAGGAAGAATGGGTGGGTCAACATCCGTGGAAGCCATGGGACCGTGAAAAGGATCTGACAGCTGGAAGGAAAAGTATAAAACTTGATGAAAAAGGCATGTCTCAGGGCTTGTCTTCAAGGTTTTCTTCTGGAAACTTTCAGAGGAACTTCCTGTGAATGGATTAAAAGTTAAACTGTCATCTGTCGAGCCCTTTTCCATGGACAAGTTCTATTCACGGAGCTTCTTAGAGAATTGACTTATTTTCCGATGGTTAGTTTCTGTCATTTTTTAGCATATTATTCTGATTTCTTTTTTGATTAACTCTTCATAGAGAGTAACTCATTCCCTGTTCTACTAATACATGCAGGTGCCGGTTGGTGCTGAATACATTCATTAGTGTGCTTCAATACTACGAAGAAATCCAATTATACAATTGCGCTCAATGGCTGCCAAATATTTTCTGATGAAGTTTATGGAATAAATAGCTTGATTCTAGTTGTTCTTGAGTCGTGTACCTATCAACATGTTTATCTCTAATATCCATCCATTATGTTAGTTGCATTTGTGGTTATACCTAGAAACATAATGCATATAGAGATAAGAGTACGGCCTCCATGTAGTTTATATTTTCACCCTACCCTATTATTATAGGGAATGTATTAAACATCTTGTGCCCGTCTTTGGTACGTACGTTCAAGAATTGTTTGCATCTCCAAAGTCATATGGGTAGATTTATGCTGTCTGTTACTCGTTAAAGGTCTAGTCTTTGTGTAGTTTTAATGGTATCTACCAGATTTGCTTCTAATTTCTTGTGAGAAAAGATAGCGTACTAAGTTTTTAACTTCACTTTTAGGCATACACAATTTGATTGAAACGAAAATACTAATCTGGAACTCTTTTATCTCCTGAGGTTGTGAAGCAATCGTCTCATTACCTTGAAATTGCACCCCCGTAACTCTACTCGTCATCCTAGGGTGTCCTGAAGCTTAACGACTTGTTATGATCAATTTCTTAAGGAATGCTTCAACTGGTGTTCGGCAAAACTTTTTTGCTTTGTGTGCTTCGTTGCGCAGCATGTGAAAGCAAATTACATATTAGAGATGATGGAGAAGTGTTAATGGTATATATTTTTTTAATGCAACCATTTAGTGAATGGGCGCCTAACCTATATGAAGGTATCTCGGTACTCTCATTTTTTTTTTCCCTTTTAACTGCAGATATATAAGTGAAATTAAGATTGAATTGTCTGTCACAGATGGAGGGATATGTTACGAGAAAAATCTTCATTCTGAACGGCTTATAGAACAAGTGCGAAGTTTAAAGTTGGAGAGTTATTGACTTCTAGTGCTTGGTTTTGGCGTTTCCTTTCATTATCTAATCCTTTCAGATTTATTGTATGAGGAAAGGTAACTGGCTGAAGTATGCTGCAAATTGAAATAAAGATGGGCCTTGCAGAAAATTGTGTTTGAATTAATTCGATTCTTCCTAAGAAGAAAGTTTATAATCAAAATGTGAGATTTCTTCTTACTAAAAACCATTTATATAAAGTAACCAAAATCAAACATGTATTTTAGTGATGTGGCTGTGGTTATTTATGTGTTTTAATTTTCACGTGGCACCAAATTGAAGTAGCATAGAATAGAACATAAAACAGGTTGCTTGGTGGCCATAGAACAACCCAAAATGAAAAATAATATTTGTCTCTAGCTATTATAAAATATAATATACTACTTTTCTATATAGCTATAGGAACAATAAAAGACAAAAGGAATAATCCGCAGAAGTAATGATCAATCAATCCATCTACGACAACACATACTCTTGGGGAGAAATTTTTTAAAAAAAATAGGAGACAACTTGGGTTGTGAAACAAGGCATGTCAATATCAAACTTGGGTTAAGCTTAAAATTTCCTCTCTAGAAGCATAGTAGTTAATACAAAAATAAAAAATAAAAAAGCACATAGCTAGGTTATCCATACATGGATGGATATATAATAAGGAAGGTTGAAAATGTACAACACTATGCTTTATAAATACATTTAATGTGGTGGTGTATGTGGGACTCAGTAGCCCAACCTCCCTTGCAGTCCCACAAACCGCCCCAAATGCCCCCCCTATACTTGCTTGATCTGCACTATTTCTTTGTTTTGATGAAGCAACCCCACCACACACACACACAACCCCTCCCCCCTCCCTGTCAAAATGATTAGATTTGCAGTGTCATTGTAGGGCCCACCATCCCTCCATTTCACCTTCCAATGCGGCTGCTTTCCTAACAATCTATTGGTTATCCACTCCCCCTTCGTTGAAAGAGACTTCAATTAGTTGTCTA